>QEWY01001260.1:147593-159128 GCA_006503575.1 Baylisascaris schroederi
TATATAATTGTAGCCATGAGTTTCTTATCATGTGATGGAAAATGAACTTTTTTTTCAGATTTGTCTTCTGTTATTTATAACATTGTATTTAATTTCACGATGGATATTGGGTTTATTGAAGACATGCAGCGATAATGATGAATTATATGCGGGAAAAGAGGATTTCTTCGTCTTCCGTATATCGTACGTTCACAAATTATTTGGCATATTTCTGCAATATAATGGAAAAGTGTTATCGTTGAATGTTGACCTTGAAATTTCGATAGTATTTCTTTTAAAGGTGCCGTATCGATATCATTGCCTTATATGAATATCCGGTGGGGAATTTCCGGAGAGTGGGAAAAAAATTTCCAGAGTTTCTCCAGCTTTCAATAAGTTTCGTATGCAAATTTTAACCCACAATCAATAAAAGAAAAACAATCGAATTTGAGTTCAGAATGCGCTGCTTTGAATTTTTTTTCGAATATTATATTGTCGAGAAGTTAGAAGAATATTTGTTTGTTTTTTTAGGCCTATAAGAATATAGCTGTGTCTCAGTATCCATATCGTTTTTTCCTCATCAATCGCTACCAGTGGGGTGTAGGTAATAATGCGGTCACGGCCTTAATTTTGCAACTCGAGCTCGAGCTCAAGCTCGATCTTTCGACGATAATATTTATGATACAATACAATGACCTGAGAAAAACAAGAGGATCAGTTTCATTGCAGAATAGGTGAAAGTTAATGTCGACATTTCTATTTCCGAATTGTATTATGTGCTCGTTGAATGATTGAATTCCATACGGATTAATCTAACACATCGTCTTTTAAAAAAAAAAGAAAAGATTTTCAAAGAAATAAAAATATTGTTATATTTTTTATAACTATATAAAAATATATAACTATATAAAAATATTGTTATATTTAGCCATTGTCACCAAATTTTTTATAGGTACCTCACCTATTCAAACTTCAAAGCGAAAATTTCTTTATCTCTTCGCATTTCCCATTTCATTCGATTGATCTAAAGTACAAAAAATTTTAGCTTATGGATGTGTACATGTTCATTGGCGATCTCAATCGGTGCAGCAACACTTCTACCATTTTCGGTGATTGGTTCAGAAATTCTACAAGCCTATCCGGATAGTTATTATTTTCAATGGTTAAATTGGCCACTTATTCATTCTCTATGGAATTATGTATTTGCATTAAGTAATCTCTCACTTTTTGTGCTACTTCCATTCGCATATTTTTTTATTGAATCACAAGGCTTCAGAGGACAAGGCAAGGCAAGTTTCATCTTCAAGATTGACTTATTGCATTTGTAGAGTAGATTCATTTAGATGCATATAGGTAAAGCTTAACGATGGATATTGCAAACATTTGCGGTTGAGTAATGCAGTGATCCGTCGATATAACACTCACAGATATTATATCACTCTGCTTTTTTTGCAACCTCCCCTTTGTTATAATTGCTGAAAATGTCGGAGCATTCAAATACAGCTTTTTCTGTGTTTAATGGTTTAAGTGGATATGAGGTAGTGACCTGCTGTTGTGAGATAGTAGTCGATCAACAGTTGAGTATGCAAATGGTTGGTTCATTAACAGACGAATCTACTTGCACAATGGGTTAATTTGCACTATGGTTATTGACTTAAAAAGTCTATTTTAACTTGGCAATATTACCCGAAAAGTTACCCGAACATGAAGTATGTCTTCTTGGTTTACATCGATTATGGTCTACTGCATAAGTCATTTCAGGGTATAATGGCACGAGTATACGAAACAGTGGCTGTGTGCATAATGTTGATAGTGGTACTTATCTGCCTCGCTGATGTAGTGCAATCATTCCTTCTGGTAATTCTTATCTTTTGTTTTTTATTTTTATTTTTTTTGAATTTTGTCTTTCCGCTTTATCACTGAGTTATATACATGATCCCCACTTTTTATATTGATGTTTTTTAGTAACATTTCGGGTATTGATTGTTTATGCTGGAAGAATTTTAATAGATATATCTTTGATATTTTAAAAAAATCATAGATGTAGCCTTAATTTAATTTCAGGATTTTCAAGGCTTAATTTTTATAGGTGATTTAAATGCTTTCAGAAATTTGCATTCATTACTCGGCGATATTTTACTTGATCTTTTATGTTACTCAGTGATCTTTGTTGCCTACTATTATCCCTTTAATAGCGGAATGTGGTCAATAATGTTTGATTTTCTTATTGATAAAGACGGAATGCATATTGCATATTTTAGTTCCAACAGAAGACAATCTCATTATCATTATTGAGTTTCACATCAGTGGATTTGCCATTCATTTATTCGTGTGTTTCACTTATTGGTGTATTCACATTGCTTATTACCACACCCATCGGTTAGCGTTTCTTCGATATATCGTCGAATATTTATTTTTCATTTTTTATTTTTTGCATTTCAAATGTGTGAATTCAATTTTAATGGTAAAATGCATTGTTCTCGAGCGCGAAATGTCATACTCGATCACGTTGCATGATTCATATGTGGGTTAGTGCTCATAGTTGAGAACCTCATTACCATTTTCCATTAAAAACCCGATTTGAAATGCGTAATTTAATTTAATCTCTAGATTAATTGAATGTCTACCAAGGCATCATCTCTTGCAATTAATTTTAATTTCGTGAAGATGATTGATCGATTTGCTTCAAATGTTTTTTCCTACTTGTCTTGGCGTAATTAATCTATTCTTTTCTTTTTTCTTTTTTTTTAACTTCACTAAAGATGTAAGGAAGTTGCAACGGCTGTGGATTTGCCTAAATCCTAGAAGCTATGAACAATGTTTAACCCCTTCAGTATTCTTTGGTAAATAGGTTGTTTTTTTTTTCATTATTTGGGTGGAAACCACCGTCTGTGAGCGAATGAAACAAATCTTCTTTCAGGTTTTGCACATATGTTCACTGTTGTTTCAAATCATCTGTTGGCATCAAATTCAACACCTATAATGGATCCCAATGAGCACATAATATCACGCCTTGAATATGAGACTCAAAAATTGAGATTAGTAAGGAATGGGTGTCCGACTGGTTCACTTCCGCTTACACCTCCGGAACCGTTTCTTCCACAGAAACCACTTCGAGGATATCAAAAAGTACTTCAATCGATCAAATATCCACTTGCGATCATTATTCTTCTACTTTTAACTGTAAGTTGAACTTTATTATTACTCTGTTTATTTGTTTTTTATGTTATTTAATAGTGATTAGTTGGCGTATATAGAATGTGTGGTATATAAATAAGAAGCTTATGAAAATATTTGCAATTATATGTGACAGTCAGCTGGCGAGAACACTTTCGCATTAAGTAAAAACGATTGGATGGGAGTGGAATGAGCTTTGATTCTTAACACCATTGATCAAGAAGCAAACTCAAAAGTGCTTTTTTTTCTTAATTAGCATTCTTTTGCACCGATTTTTTCATCTTCAGATAGCATTTTCCAATAGTTCAATGATTTTTCATCCACTAGCTAAGTGATCCACTAGCTATTTGCACAACTGAGCATCCCTTTTGATGAGGGCGTATATACTTTATCGTTTTGGCCATCCTATTTCATAATTATCTATCTTTAAAAGATTTGAAGTTATAATATTTTCATCACTCAAATTATTCCAGTTGATTGGGAGGGGAATGGAATACGGAGAAAGGTCTGAAAGATAAAATATGAAAATTAGATGATATGTAATGAATTGTCCTTGATAAAATGCTTGCAAATATTTGCGTTTTTTTTTTCTTGAACGAGTGTGTTGTTTATATTCCTATATTTTTTTATGCAAGTAATAGCAATGGCGTTAAATTGCTATTGATGTATCAAATCATATGGCCGATTTTTCATTTGAACCATGCCGTTTTAAAGTTTGTAGCCTTCACTTGCTGGACCTTAATACACAAATCGTTTTTTTTTCTTTTTCTTGAATTACAGCTTTAAAGTATAAGCCAAGGGAATAGGGAAAATGGGTGGATGAAGAGATTTGTGGTCAGAAATTCCTATACCTAAAGCCATTTTTGACAATGCTGAATGATATTCCTTTGGAGAAAGGAGGAGGGTTAAACGTTGTCTCTAATTTTATGGTGTATCTACCTTCTATAAGCCTAATTGTCTGTTTATTTCCTCCAGAAATTTTTAAAAAAGTATAAAGCAGTCTAACTCAGTCAAATGCCTTCAGGCGGTTTCTGTTTTAATGGTTCTTATCAACACACTTCAATTGTTGTTCGGCTATCGTGCATTACCGGTCTATGCACAGTATATTGAAGTGAATTCGCGGCATACATTCGGCATTTTTGGTGCTCTTATTGAAGTTATTATTATTTCGTAAGTTGAATTTTTTTTTTTAAAGCAATTTTGCTCGTTGTCGGCTATAATATTGGCTGTAGTCTGATAAGCGAACAGTGAACTTAACAATGTCATCAACCATAATATTTGATAAGCTATCATTGTTCCAAATTTTTTTCCTAAATATTGAATTTTTATTTCTTCTCTTTGAATATATCTTCATTAATTTTATCAATGTTATTAGTTTATATCATTGATAATATCATTCTAATAATATATTCAGATATTTAATGGTGGCCTCTATTGTTGGCTTATATTCGGTGCCATTATTACGAAGATTACGACCACGTAAAGGTAAAACAACAATGACGTTTATAATTGCGAATTGTACCACAATATTGGTGTTGAGTTCAGCTTTACCAATTCTTGCGAGAACACTTGGTAAGTGTTTAAGATTTTAAGTGTCATTGAAATCGTCTTTTTTCTTCGCATGCGAAAAACTCGGCTATATAAGTGTCATTGAAGTCGTTTTTTTTCTTCGCATGCGAAAAACTTGGCTATGCCCGATGTTCGCCCATTTTTGATATAAGAAAACGAATTCATGATTAAATTTCTATTTCATTTCATTTGAAAATTGATTCGATTATTGATTATTTGTCTACTCATTTGAGTGACATTTTAACTAAGTTTTTTATAATTATGTTGTTTTTTTTTCATTTTCTAACTTATAAAGAGGATAAAAAGTACCCGCAATAATTGACTATGTGATCAGAGCTCTATCTTTCCCAACGTTTTGTTTTTTAAGTCACTATGCTGAATTTTAAAGTTAAATATGCAACAATAGCAAATCAATGGTATTTTTTATGGTTTCTACTCATTGCTGTTTTTTTATTGTTGTTGTTTTGCTGTTCGACTCATTGCTTTAAGGCATTACAACATTCGATCTATTGGGTGCATATGGCAGTTTCAATTGGCTATCGAATTTCACTTTGGTTTGGACATATAATGTGGCGTTTGCGATTGCGACTGTTTCGTGTCTTGTCAACCATTTTACGACTCCCGTTCGAAGGGAAGTTATAAGGCGGTATGTTGTAATCGCCTTGCCTTTCTCTTAGGGGTTTTTTAAAAATGTTTTTGCCCCTCTCCAATTTTTTTTCCTGTAAACTGTTTTTATCTAAATGGTATGTTGAGTCGTTGAGCCTAAAATTTGAGTTTTGGAAATGGAAGAGATGGAAAAAGTCACGTTTCAATAAATAGAAAATCTTGAGAATCTCAATGAAATGTTGAAAAAACCAATTTTCTCTACTGAAACTTGGAAAGGTTTTTCTTTTTTTTTGGAAAATTTTGATAAGTATGATTATTTCGGCTGGGTTTCTTCTAAGACGAAACATTTTTGAGTGTTGTTTTCTTTTTCGGCTTCCGTTTCTCAATAAAGATAGTTTTCTGCATAAATAGTTGGTCATAGAGAGAATCGCTGAATAAAACGCATCTTATGTTAATGCTATGAGTGAAGCCCTATTAACAACCGAAGATTATTTGCAGAATAAAAGAGCTGTCATGTCGAAGACGAATTGAGGAATTCGAAAAAGTGGAATAACGTTTTGGATGGCATTCAATTATTTCCCCGAATCTCCAATATTTAAATGGTGCACAATTGGCTGCTAATTGCCTGTATATTTTCTCTTTTTTTTTATGTTGTACTTATTTTTAGCACATATATAATTGTGTTATTTTTTTTTCTTCACTTCTACTTCCGGTTATATTTAATTCGACCATAAATTGTTTTATGCCCTACCATAAAATTGCAATTGCCTTGATACTACACCTGATGGATCTTACAAGGGGAGGGGAATGATGAACTAGTTGTGCGGAATATTTTTTTCAGTTAAGGTGAAATTCGTTTCCCTAAAAAAAAAGCCACCATCGTTGTCTGGTTATATTGAGAGTGGAGCCGATTGGAAAGTTGGAGATGATATTATCGCATAGTGATAGTACCCCTCCATTTAAGAAAGTTTTAGGAATATGAAATTCTATGGGGGTACACTTCTAATTAAACGATTGATGCCTCTCTTTCTTTTAATTTTATTTTTATTTTTTTATTCAGATAGAAAAGACGACTACATAAAAGATCTATTTCGCTTTTTTTTTTTCTTAGAACTAATCGAAAATCCAAATATATTCGTTGGATTAGAAAAAAAAAACCTCTTGTAAAAATGGTGAAGTATGATTTTAGGATAGGTTCCCATGAAAAGGAGAGCGGAAGTACTCTCAGAGGGGAAACGGGAGAGGAGGGGGAGGGAATTTTAGAAATTCTTGTGTTTTCTGAATTTGCTTTACTCATTTATTGCTGATTTGTTTCGCNCCTCTTTCTCTTCCCCTTTCTCTCTACCCTCTTTTATCACCATATTCTTCACGTATAGATGAATTACAAGTTGAAGGGGTTTTTCTTTATATGATGAATAAAAAGTTCAAAGAGCGATAAAAATAAAATTTCAATGATCATTGTTCATAAAAGTTTGCCACAAAAAAAAATGATCGAAAGGAATTTATCTCTCAGAAGGTTTATTTCAGTTTTTCAAAAATCATACTGTATATCATCTTACTGTATAAAGTGTATCTATATCGTTTACGATTCGAAATAATAATTTCAATTTTATTTATAGCCATAATGATTTTATGCAACGTTGTAAGGTACACTGTAATAATGCTGTGCAATTACAGTAATTTTTGAATGATCATTGAGCTTTAATTATTGAATATTTTTTTGATTTTTTTTTCTCGAATTTTTCATTGCGAAGCTAATCGAATGTATAGTAGTGGTTTATTTGCTGCTCGAGAATGCTCTTTTTTTTTAGTATTATTGGTTATTCTGGTATTATGAAGATATATTGGTTGAGCTAAGAAAGCTGTTTGGGGCAAGGAGCTTGGTGAACGTTTGGTTTCCGATGAAATCATCTTGGGTCTCGTCTTTGACCGCCTTGAATTCTTGTTTTCTTTTGGTAAGACGGGGGGGAGGGGNTATTTATTTATTTATTTATTTATTTATTGATTCTGAAGTGTTCACTTCTCAAAAAAAAAATCTTTTTTTTTCCGTTCAACAAAATATTGTTGGCTAATGCTAAAAATAATGGCACACGCATATAAATTCACGCCAAAATGAAGCTATGCTTTATGTGAAAAAGTTGGATTTCATTGGAGCCGTTTAGCTCTCACAATTTAGATTCCTCTTCGGCGACTATATCATCTTATGGGAATTATAAAAATCTATAAAGGAAACACAACGAGACGAAGTCTATATGGATGAGTTTAGTATCAGAACGTAGTGATTATTGGCATCCAAACCGTATCAGTAACAACGTGAAGTTATTGCATTTATGTATTTTGTTTCACCACAGAGAAAAATCGTATCCTCTTTGAGATTCGATCCTTGCAAAGTCGTGTCTTCCTTGAGATTCGATCCTTGCAAAGTCGTTGGGATTTGCTTGGTGATGTGAAGTGGTGGTTAACGGCACGGCTAGTGGGAAAGCATTCAGCTCGAATGGATGATGAACAGCTGCGCCGACTAATTTCTTGTCTATCACTTCTATCGCATCATGGCTCCTTCCCGTGTAAGTATTTTACTTTTTATTTCCCCTCCTTAAACCAATTCCTGCAATTATACTAAATGCTAGCTGAGAGAGGATCACCAAAGATATATTAGATATACTAATCGTTGCTTCCAATTCTCTGTGCTGTACAACGCTAACGTTGCATGCCTAGAGATTTAAGAGTGCATTGATCCCGAAAGAGATTTGATCGAAAAACTTGACGCGCATCGACGATATCCAGAAAGCTCCGGAGCCCAAAATATCGGAGCTTATCACTAGAATTTTCTGAAGCTTTCGAGGCGCTCAAACGCTAAAGCAGATCCAATGCGCGCGTGGCGAGATAGAATTTTCAAAAAAAGCTCCGAAGCTGCAAAAACACTTTGAGGGGAAATTCCACTCAGATAGAGAGATAGAGATGCTGGATTTGCTGACCGATAATTCAATAAGTAAAAATAAGTGATATATGAAGAAAATAAATAATAATGTTCACTTAAATTATTTCTTGTAGTGCATACGTTCAGCGTGTTGGCAAGTGCAGCGCCAAGTGATAAGCTTGCCGAACAATTACATCAAAAATGGCTCTCAGAAGAGTCGTTCGCCAATATTGCAGCTATCGCCCTCCTACATGTACACAACGTAAGTCCTCAAATTAAGAAGTGAAAAACCCGGAGCGTTAAGAGAAATGCGAAAGAAACCAACTAGAAATAGATATGAATGCTTGGATTTTCTGGGTTTCCGGTTTAATTCCGACCTACCTAATTCATCTGGTTCGAACTGTCCACTGAGGCATGCGTTTTTTTCCGGAAGTGTTGTTGTATTGGTTTCCGGAACGGTTCTGCAATAGAAATTTGCTTCGTTTTAATTCCATCTCTGCCTACCTGTTGTGCTAGCTGAGTACAACATTGCTAGAAGTCGATGTTTATTCATCCAGCTGTATTAAAGCAAAGCTGCACTTAAATAAGGTTGCTAGGCATCGAAACGATTTTGCTTTTAATAACCATAGGGATCATTCGTTGTTTATAAAAAGATAGAAATAACTTTAAAATAAAATAATCAATACTTCTAATAAAATGCAAATTTCCAATCTTACAATTTCCTCTCAATTATAGATCGGTGAGATTGGGGACGTAGCGTTATGGTCATCTTGTTTGGCACATCTGTTATCCGATCATCGTTCGCGTCATAATTTACGCAAAGAAAACCGTATGATGTTTAGGTAAGCGTTATTATTCACATATTGCAATTATTTGTTTAGCATTTACAATTCAAAAATTAACTATATTTTACAACTTAAAAAATTATTAAAAAATATAGGAAAAATTTAGCGATTATACGAATCCCAACAAAAAGAAACGAATGCATTGCATCTATAGTTAACTTGAGGTTGAGGAAGTTTTCAATTTATTTATTTATTTATTTATTTATTTATTTACGATATCCATCGTCGACCACACGATAAACACAGCAATAATTTCAGAAATAGTGTGAAAGCACTTCTAAAGATGTATCCAATTTTTCGTCAAATCGACGCAGTGGTTAGTGAATGCCTTGTAAGCCCAATGTTTGTTTCACTTGCTATGCTTATGGACGATGAGGCCGATGATAAAGATATACAGGTATGAGCCGAAATTTTCTTGTGTTTATAATTTACCTTTTATATGTAAATTATTAAATCTATTCAAGCTTCACAAGTTGCAAATATTAGTACCATACTATGGATAAAATACTTTACAGATAAGATATTCGATAAGATGCTCGTTGAATTAGGAAATAAAACAATTTGGAAGTGGAATACTCAGTTACGGTTACAGTTACTTGGAAATGAGCTTCAAAGAAGATCGGGTGATACTGTAAGAAGAATCGGGTGATACTGTAAGAAGAATCGGGTGATACTGTAAGAAGAATCGGGTGATACTGTAAGAAGACTAAAGGAATAGGGAAGCCCGTTCAGTGAAGGGGAACCTTGTGGAATGTGATAGGTAGTGGAGGCATTCTTGCATAAAAGAAACAAATGGAAACTTGTTGAAGTCTCACTCCACTGATATCTTTCACCTGTATAAATTACAGTATATGTAATATAGGCTTACAGTAACCGTGATTTTCACCTACATAAATTACAGTATATGGAATATAGACTTACAGTAAGTGTGAACGAAGAAAAAAATCAATTTTTATTTTTATTTATAATGAATTTTATATTATTTATTTCTAGACAATGGCCGAATTAATGTTAGAAGATGGTGCATTATTGGCAAAATTAAGAGCACGAGAATGTGATCAACTCGTAATGAGGATACGTCATTGTCTATGTGAGAAAATGTTAAGTGTAGAGAGTCGACGACAACTTTTACATGTTGGTGATTTTTTTTTTCGAATTTATAACTTCAATAAGTTCCCGAACTATCTGGCGCTAACTTTTGAGCGGGAAATTAAAATAATGAAGTTAAACTTAGAAAGACTGAAGTTTTTATAGTATATTTAATGTAATAATCGTGTAATAAAAATTTATATTACATTTCTTATTGAATTTAGTTTAGTTTTAAGTCGTAGATGAACGTTTTGCATCAAATTTTCTCTAAAATGAGGGCTATACGGAATGCGTTTTAACTATCAACATTGATACGTTAAAGTTTAGTTGAGCATCTCGAAAGTCAATAATATTTATGCTTAGTGGCCAAAATTTCCGGAAATAATTTCCGGAAGTAATTTCCGGAAGTAAGCCTTCAAAAAAAATTTTTTTTGATTCTATATTTTCAATAGTTGAAATAAAGTAGAGACTCAAATGCCACAATATTAATAAAAGCATATGGGCTTTCAATATCGGAGTTTGGAGCGTGAATACGTTCTTTGGCGTTCTCTGTTCATTATTTTATTCTGGATTTCTCTATGAGCAATTATTATCCTTAATGGGGTAAGCCGGTTGCCATTTTCTTCACTCATCGTCAACAACGAATTGACCTAAGGTCATAAACTAAAGAACGACCAAATTTCCCATATTTAAATCCCAAAAAAAAACTCGTAACTGACGAAATAATAAATGTTTAAAGATTGTTCAACGTTTCTATTATCAGTAATCCCACAAAAAAAAAAGAGGATTAAAGTTGAGCTAAAATTTTCACGAATATGTGAGTTGTAACAGAAAATATGCAGCACAAATAGAAAGAAATTCGATTTATCAACTGAAAGAAATAGGCATCAATTGATTTCCGTTTCACTGCTTGACCCCTCGATAAACGCTAGCTATATTCCTTTATAAACGTTAGGGATTTAAGGATATATGGGATATATAATTACAAACATTAGGGATATATATGATTATATCTTCTAATCCGCTTTTATTGAAGATAAAATACTTATTGCTATACAATTAAGATTATTTGTCGATATTTATGAACGTATTGAAATGCTTAGAAAGCACCTCTAAGAATACGGCGTTCATAAAAAAACTAAAAAAAAACTGGAAAAAACCGACTAACTGAAATTAATTAAAAAATTATGAATAAAAATAAAATAATAGTAATGATACTATTTTGTTTCTTATCGTTATCGGCATTTATAATGTGAAAAACTGTTTAAAAAAAGCGTAAAAATGGCATGAAAACTTATAGATGATGAAGTAATTTTTATATGGCAATAGGCAATTTAAAAAAAAAAAAAACAT
>QEWY01001270.1:0-166675 GCA_006503575.1 Baylisascaris schroederi
GGGCTTAGGCTCAGGCTTAGGTTTAGGCTTAGGCTTTGGTTTAGTCTTAGGTTCAGTCTCAATCTAGCTCACAGGCCTAAAGTTACGGCTTAATTAGGCTTGAGTTTGATCTAAAGCTTAGGCTTAAGCTTATTCTTAAGCTTAGGCTTAGGCTTGGGAGTCAGGCTTCGGCCTAGGTTCAGGCTTAAGCTTAAGCTCGGGCTTAAGCTTAGGCTCAGGAAGCTAATTCACTGCCACAATTCGTGCTCACCTACCATCTGTTAGCGACTTTATAGGAAATAACTGACTCGCTTACAGTGAATCCCCAAGCAATGGGCACAAAATTTGAATTGTTGAAGCCTGACCCTAAAACGTGGCAGTCGAGATGATCCTGAGAATCATTCAAGAGATGATCCTATGGATGCAAATCACATCCACCAAATCTGATTATGTGAAATTTCAATGGTTCGTGACCTGAAATTACGGTCGGAACTCCAGGATGGAACAGGTAAGTTGTGAATCAGCGCTATCTCAGTATGCATTTTTGCAGGAACTTGCAAAAGTAGCATAACAGCATACTGTAAATAAACATACCTCGCCAAACGTAATCTGTCGATGTGTTTTAACAACATCGAAAGGAGTGGTGAAGACCGCGGCTAAGGAGCCCGAAACAGCACCACAAAAGAAGCTTATCGTGAAGGATGTCTCTGTCCTTTTCAGCCGTCTCAGTGACTCTTCTTTCAAGTATTCATATCCCGTCCAGTAGATTGCTGAAACATAAACAACAGTGTAACTTTCACGAAATATATGAACAAAAACAACCATATCGCTTCTACTGCTAACATTAACAGCGATCGCAGGACAGCTGCCGCGCAACGGTAAAGGAAGAACGGTAAGGCAGGCGGGTTGAGCCCGAAGGGTTGAAAAAAGAGAGAGGAAAAAAGTCATATCACACGGAGAGTGGCATATCCTCCCCGACAAATCTCCCAAAATCGAGGCAATAACTTCGGCTTCGCAGGCTTAATTCCGCACAGCCATTTTTGCGTGTGAGAACTGAGCTTGCAAGCTGTGAAGTAATGTTTGATAAATCTTTTGACGATAATCTTTTTCTTCTGCCTATAAGTTAATCAAGAAATGAAGTGATGGAGGAAGAAAGCAAGAAACAGGAAGGGAGCGATAAAGGTAAGTCATTTTGGCGATAAAAAGGAAAGATGAAACAGAAGCAGCCCCTCTGAAGGAAAGGCGAAAAGACTAACTCCAAGCCCAATGCAGTAAGCTGTGTGAGCAGCGCAATCGATGCTATCTTTCATCTGCAAATTTATGGGTCCTCGAGCAAAGCGTTAGTTTGCATCAGCTCAAATGAGAAGCGAAGAAAGAATAAAAATAGCTTTAAAACTTCTCTGAATAGCACTTCAATTTCGCTGCATATTTCTAATGCGTCATACGATAATTAGGCACATTAAGCCACCTTCTGGGTAGTAAAACGTAGAAACGACGAAAAGATGGCATACCTGTACGACCGAAATTTTTAAATTCTTTACCTGTGTGGTCAAGATTTTTCATCTTCTTCATTCTTTCTTCGTTATCAGCAACGACGACCTACTGCTTGTTCTATATATCCCCATTAAATGTTCGGCTTCACCCTAACATAATGAACATAATACGGCTTATAAGATCATCAAAACACAACCAATCACGGTACACTTGCGTAGTGCTGTACAAGTTATTCACTCAAATTCCGTTGTAATACGAATAGACCCATTTGTCTTGTGAACATCAGATGCCCCAAGTTCACTGAAACAAAAATGATTCGCTTTGCAAGACACCTTAATGATCAATAAAAATCATTCTCTTCGAATCGACTATAAAAGAAACGAAACGATAAGTTAAAATTAAGAACAATCCATTAAAAACAAAAAGTGAGAGGAGGAGATGAAGTGAAATCAGTGACAGAAATTGGAACCTATACCCGAAAAAGGCAAATCTCTCATCAGTGTCGGTGCCCAGCCTCGCCAAAGCGTCACCCAGCCGTCCGATTGGCGCGAACGCTTGATTGCAAGACCAATCTCTAAAATTTCTTTCAACATAATCTACAGGCTTTTCAGCGAGTAAAATAAAAACGGTCATCGAATATTTGCAAAATACGGGTTAATACATATAAAAAAGGGAGTGTATAATAAAAACAACAAACAAACAAATAAGAGCTTTCCAAAAATAAAGGTTCTCAGGATAAAACATATCAGAATCAGAGAAATGTAATAAAACAGCGTGAATTTTAAACTAACCACAGTATGTGAGTCGTTCCGATTGCATTTTTGTTCGAATCATTTCAAGCGGTGAAACTACCGTTGTCGATATAGTACGTGCAGCCGAACCCGCTAACATCGGAACGTACAGCGAGTCGAAGCCGTACCTCGAACGTAACCACAACAATAAAGCATCGTATATAGAAAAATATAAAACAGTGGCGGGTATGGCCATGACTCTGAAAATCATTAAACTACTAAGTATCAAAGTGGCAAGTGCATCTAATATTCACGAAGTAGTCATTGAAAACATAGAACCACCGTGAGGAAACAAAGAAATAATTACAAAGATGAACTTACCCTCTTCCATCACCCCCCCCCCCAATCAGAAGGAAAGAGAGAGTAACTGCGATTTGTAGTCGGAATGAGGTAATATGAAAAGAGAGGAAAGGGGAGATGGAAAGAAACAATAGGCGAAAGAAAGAGGGTTTTTTTTTCACCTGACGACCTCTCGCAAGTCTCCTGCCATCAGCTGAAGTCATAAACACATATTGATAGTGGGAGATGTTAAGTAGCTCTATAGGCACATCTGTAATGGAAAAAACACAGTAAAAAGCAATGTCAGCTACTGCAACGTGCTTGTCAAGTACTGCAATGTGCTACCCTAAATACTTTGAATGGGTAGAGCTGATAGAATGAATGGAATGAAATTTCGCGAACAGAAGTGATTAAACATCAGAGCAAATTGACGAAAAGGGCAAATACATTGAAGAACAAGACGAAAAGGTACTAACAAGGTGGGGGAAAGACCGCTCCATAAGGATCGTATTCCTTCAGCCTTCGTGATTTTAATAAAAGCGTCCTGAAATAAGAATATTCTAAGTTTGAAAAACGTTACAACAATAGTCCCAAGAAAACCATCGCAACCTATTTTTCAGAGCGCTTCGGTCAAACCTGCTAGTATTTCAAACATTTTTGTTTTACTTTTTCAGTTTATATTTTTACTTTTCAACTATGGTACGTGCCAAAACCTCAGATAAAACTTTCCGTCCCTACTTAAATGTCCTGTTAAAACAGAGTAACTTTGGACACTATAGAACTGACAGCATAAGCCACATAACGAATCCCTTCAACGAATACACAAGAATTCATAGCATGGCTTATGTTGCTCTCAGAAAAACTCGAGTTAAAAAATTGCAGTGGAAACTGCATTTGTTTTCTGCGAAGAACATCGAGTCATGTATTTTATGAAGCTGCATTTTTCTATGAGACTCCGCGATCTCTAAATTTCAAAATCCTATCTTCTTGCACCTGTTTCCAACAGCGGTTATTTGGAGGATCGGAAGCGGGAGGAGGAAGATGGAATCCAGAAAGTGCTTTATTATAGCCAAAGAAACAAAAAATATTTGCAGACAGTCTTTTCGTACCGCTCTATCTATTTATTTCACCGGAAACGCTGGGTCGACATTATATGTCCCAATAGTCAATGAAACGGAACTCACTCCCGTAGGCACAGGTGTTTTTTTTTGTTTATAATTGTACCTAGAATTATACTTTCTGATAACCGATACACTAACCTAAATCTCCCCTACCACCGTAGAAAACTAATCAACTGGCAAAAACACATATCATACTAGCCAACATGTTGTAAGTTCTTGGCAATTTCTCCACTTCTGGACGTCGCCCTTGTCAATACAGCACCATCTACCCAACCGAGCTCATTTTAAAACTTGTTTTTAAGTTTTTGTTATGAATCATCCCGCAGATCACCCTAGATAACGTTTTTCTTCTCTCATTTTTCAATCTCATTAATGCTCCAACAAGGATCTGTAGAGATCGCAGATGAATGTAATTAATGGTATTGGGGCAATTCAATGCTATAGGATCCACAGACTCAAAAGCGTGGCATTCAGACATTTTACACTTCTGTTTTTTAGTCGATCCTCAATAAAAAACGCCAAAAATATTCAGGCCTAGAACTCAATGTCCCCATACATTTTCAGTAATCGCTGATTGGACTAGCAGCAAAGATGGGCGAACAATAGGACCAATTAGAATAGAAGCTCGCGCTCATCGACTGCTTCCACCAATAATTTCTAGTGCTTCAACAGCTGACCGAGCTCAACTGAAACCTATCCGACGATACACAACTGGTCAGTGCTACAAACTCCATGAACGATCGAGAGAGGTTATAATAATCAAATGCGACAGACATATCATATTTCCCCTCGTTTGTAAGTAAAAATAAATAAAAATAACCTACGGCTGTACCAGTAAAATTGCCGGGTCTTGCAAACCATTCACATGGTTGACTTGAGTTGACATCTGCACATGCTGTACAAAGATGATCCATTAGGCCATTGCTGTAGAGGAAGCATGTCCCTTTCACGAACGGATGTTTCTGTTGTTGCAATCGAATCTTCACCACATCCATTGGAGTCACTTAAACAAGTAAGTACATCAGAATGATCGCCATAATCTGCTGATGTGGCCAGCACTGACCATTCAACTGATCACTCGGTTACACAAAAGCTGGAATAAGTGGAAAAGCATATCAAGAAGGCCAGTCAGCACAACATGCATTTTTTGCAATTTGGTTCGCTTTATCAATTGCTCGCCTCGAAATTCGAAGAGAAAAAACAACGATACAAAACGCATCGATGTATTTCCTAAGCACCTCATATAAGCTCATCAGTCAAGCAAAAACTGAGCCAAAAGAAACGTCTTTTACGTCAAAATGAGCGCAAAAGGTTGCATTTCAAATTTCGTATGAGCAAAAGACGGTGACTAGGACGAAGATGGGTGTTAAAAGCTAAGCTAAGATGTGAATAACACCCAATTCATTACTTCACGCTACCTGAACGACATTTGTAAATACACATGTAAACGAAATATGAAGTCGCCATATAGCTCCCTTACAAGAAAACGTTATTAAGTGAAATTGGAAAACACAGTTATGCTCGTTCTTTACATACTTTTCATGGTTCTACAAAAGTAGTTCTTGATATAAGTGCAAGCTTCCGTTTGTCGACCAATCGATCAAAAAACGCTTCCCTTGGTTGCCTAATAAACTAAAGAGATGAACTCTTAACAAATACTTAAATTTTACTAACGTTGTAAGTGGGTAGCGATCAGACTAGCTGAGTATCAACTTATTATAGTAACGCTTTGCCCAGAAAACACACATATATGAAAGTGTGTATGCAAGACTCCAAATGCAAGCAAGTCAATGCAGGCAAAAATTTTGGAAAATAATGGAAAATGAGAGCATCTTTGAGGGTTCCCATTATGCCACTATGGCTCGCAGCATTGTTTCTTACCGTAACGCCTGTCTAAATGGTTTGGCAATATTCAACTAAATCAAGCTTTCAACAGTCAAGTAAGGCGAAGAAAGGGGAAAAGACGAACTCGTAAGCGAGGTGACGATTGCTCCCGACGATGCAGCCACAACCCGCTGTAGCAGCGATATTGTGTCTGCGTCCTTCTTATTGGCCTTAAGCACCTCATGATTTGGCATTGCCCTCCAGTCAGCACCCACTGTCGGAAGTAAACGCTCCACACGCATGCAAATATCCGATGATGTGGACTGTTGTTGGAATCGCTGATAAACCAGCTTAATAAACAACACGTAAAACAGAAGCTTCATAGAGCTAAGAAAAGCTCCAGCTCTAAAAAGCGGCAGGACGGGAATTTCTAAACTTGTTATAAATGATATCAAACGACCTACACCTTCCTGTTAGGCCATGTCCACCGACAGACACTTCTGTAATCTGTTCCCCGATAACCTGCTCTGCGACAGGCGTCATCCATATCTAATGCCCAGGATTCTCATTACATCTGTGATTTATTTAATGATAAGTCAGAATGACAGGCATTGTACGCTCAACTTGCCTTGTCTTGAACTCATCTCCACCTGCAATCCTTATACAGGTAAACGATAGAAAATGAGACAACAGAAGCGCATGATACAGATAAACAGCCATATAAGCGCTTACCGCCGACTGTGTGTAAATACAGTCGATGATGAGTGATTGCAAAGATGACTTCCAAAAAAAAACTGTTTACTAGTGTAAGCTGCTTTAGATGGAAAAGTGACAACGAACAAAATTCAAAGAACTCGTGCCTTTCCCCGCAAGAAAATCAACTATACGGCATAAAATGAACAGTAACAAATGGAAAGCATATTTGCGACAACACTTTCAACAACAAAACAAAACAAGACCCTCATAAAAACCCAATTAAAAAATGACCGATGCCTGCATACTCGCTATGGTTTCGCAAAATCCACATGCTACATAATCTTGCTTAACTCACAGCATCGTCAACAAAAACAACATAAACCAATGGGCGAACTTGAAAGGCTTAAGAAACCAAGAGAAATAAAAAAAGAGTAGGTGAACTCACGCAATGCGAAACAATTTTTTGACTTTTCGGAGCTTTACGCTAGCTGGTGGAGAAAAAAACGGTGCTCGCGAACAGAACTAAGGTGATCTTTCTGGAAAACATTCGAATCTTCGCAAATATGAATTCTGGAAAAATCAGTAAAAATTTTTTTGGCTACAGTGGAGGTGTTTAAGAGCGCAAAAAATAGAAGGGCTAAGTTTCAATTCATTTTATTTTCAAAAGAATGAAGATAAAAATTATACTTCTTCTTTTATCGACTGGGAACAAAGAAGACGATGTAATTTCGAGCGAATAAACGTTATTTCTGCTCATCACAAGATTCCGTTAAGCACTTCCAATATAAAAATACTCTTGAAAAAGCCTCGTGATCTCCTTAACTAAACTGCTGTGCAGACACTTTCGAACGAAGTCACTAGTAACATGCAATGAAAACAAGGGACTCGATTTATGAAACGCTTCAGACAAAAGTATAGAACAGCTTCGAACTGACCATGAAATCATTGCCATATATAAGATTGTAGAGATATACCAGGACTTCTCCTTGACGAAGACGATCGTCAGTTCCAAACACAACAAGCGAAGAACGAACATGAGAAGGAAGGAAAAAATGTCAGTTTTATGCGACTTGGTAGGAACTCAGTTGAGCGGAATAAATATTGACATAGAATTCTGGCACTGCATCATCAAAAAATTCTTTACCGATCGGAATGAAATCAATTTCCTATCCATTCCGCATTTCTGCAGCAAAAATGCCGCAGATAAAAGTCGATCACTGTCAAAATAAGAAAAAACATCAATGCAAACAAATCATTAAATCTTAACAGACAATTCTAAACACGACTTGCATATTTTATTTCTGAATTGAGCAGTCAAACAGTTGGTAAGAATAAATTTCAAATACGGTGAATACCATTTTCTGGGATATGAAATGCTATCTATACCCACTTCCCCCTCCGTTGCTGTAAGAAAGACCATCCCCTCTGTGGCTATCCACATAGCAATAACGCAGCTTCATTTGGCCCTCAGCATTATATCTACAAGAGCAGCTGGCTCATCAACAGAAGATAGACCACCAACATGAAGACATTCATATTCAGCCCAGTTACTAGAACTAATCCTTACATGTTCTGTCTCTCATACTTCATTCATGTTCATGGCAAAAGCGAAATACTGTGATACAGGTGGAGTTCATTCGTCAGCGCTGTAAATGAGCGTCTCGCCAACGTCGAATGAAGAGCCATTATCGTGGATTTTAATTCGTTTCGCATCGACATCGACTTTAAAGATTGCTGAAAAAAGTCGCTTTTCGCATACTGGAAAATCGAACATCTGGGATTCGTTTAACAAACAACACAAATTAGCTGTTTTAAAAAATAAGGGGGAAAAAATAGTAGAAGAAGTACATATTAGGACGTCATCACTATCGTATGAACAACGAGCTTGTTATAATCTTTATTAGCTGATCGAATATCCTAACGACCTACACTAGTATAAACGAATATTCGCAAGAAGGCGGTATAAATCTCGATCACAAACAAGAACAAACCAGTATCCGATACTTTCTCGTTGTTCGCTAGTGGCTTAAGAAAATTGATCATCTTGCGATCACCTGCCACCGGATCTTTATAGCGCCAAATTGTTATCGAATGACGCGCTGAAAGCGTAAAGTCGTTGTGAAAATTTATTTAGGAAATAATTAACCAAACTTAATTGTGGCAGAAAGAAAAGTCTTCCAGTATTCTAAGACCATTTGTATCACTTCAAGAACAATAGCAGGAAGGAGCTAACTCGAGCATCTGAACGTGCTAGCCCCAACAAAAAATGCCATAAGCAAATGATGGTCCTAATCCCAAAAGAAAAAAACCTCTGTAAATATCGCATTTACTCACGTCCTAAAATTCCCATTTTGCCGAATGAAATTTTTCCACATCAGCACGAGGAAAAAAAATGGAAGTTTTTGTTCCCGTTCCTAATTATATCGAAATTGATACTGAGAAACTAAAATAAAAATAATAGCCGCACAGAAACCGTAGCCACAACAGTGAACTTCGAGAAAAATTGTGATAAATTCCATTTTTGATCGTCATCACACACGTTGCGCCTTAGTACCGACTGTTAGGACAACGATGTCTCTACTTCCATTTGGCAGCATAGAAATCGCAATTCCACCGTATTTCATGTGACTACACGTTCAAATGACTTTGTCGAAGTTTTTGAGTAGCTCTTTTTCTTAGCACTATCGGATGTTTGACAAGACAATGAAGATCTTCATAACGATCGATGGACAGTTCACACACAAAATCGTATGATACGAGACCCGATTTTCTTCAACAATAGAATAGAAACCAGACATGCGCAAATTTATGGAATTTCAAGAACGATTTGAAGGCAAACAAGGATAGGCAAGAAATGAAAACCTAGTAGCCGTCAATGACTTTCGCGAATCATCGAGGCCCATAGCTTACAGGTAATAAAATCAAAAAGATGTTGAAAAATTCCCGAATTGCAATTATGAAGGCTATAAAATTCGATTTTGAACTCCCACCACAAATTTTAGAGAGAAAGTTCCTTCTTAGAATGTAATACAGTGCCGCTGTCCCACAAACTACTTCCAAAAATAAATCCACGAAATCCTGCAAGAACAGAAAAAGAGGCAAAAGGACCAATTAACGTACGCTTGATACTCCTGTTGAGTCTACGCAAACGACGTGCAATGGTCGCCGTCGAGTCATCATCGACGATCGAAATAATCATCTCGAAAAATTCAGAACACTTGTCTACGTTGCGCATCGTTACTTCTAGGCCAAGCTAAACCACACACATTTATAACGTCATAATAATTAGGATGCTTAATGAATAGAAGCCGTTCTGAAGTATTCATGTTACGATTATCGCAAACAATGAGGGCGAAATGTCGAGCATTGTATCTCTTATTTATCTACAAGCGATTGCACTTCTCGCAAAGGACAGCAGAAAACGGATAACTCTCGAAATAGTAATCTGAAGCGCGCAAAGAATCATTTTTTTTGCGAGAAGCTACTGTCGATTCATGCTGCGAGATTTATAAACCATTTAATACATGGAGTATGCAATCTCCATTCTCTGTGAAACAAAGACAGATCTTCAGATGCAATACAAACAGAAAGGGAACTATAGTGATGGAAGCATAATTCGGTTTTCTACATTTGAATTCCATTTATTACTAGTGCAATCAAATGACGGAAAAATGTTTGATTACGATGTAAAGTAGTAAAGTTGTCGCTAAGACAAAACCTTATCACCGTTTACCTGGTGTTTTCCGCGGCATCGGTTAATCACTTTATCAAAATACCCTCTCCTAATATTATGGGCAATGAGTATACTTACTCTTGCATTTGAATACATAATCACTGGTCGTCCAGGGCATGTCATCTCAACGATATTCGATTCCACACATGGATCACATACGTCTTTTACTGTCACTTTTTCCAAGTCCAGACTTGACAGTATATAATCCATATTCTGCAAATGAAAATGGTCAATAAGAAAGAAGGATGTAGAGGAGTGAAAGAATTACACACGCTTATCTGCCCGAAGGAATTCAATCTGGAGTACCGTTTCATCAAATAGCTTTCATTAATGTGGCTCAATATCCAACCACAAGAGATTTTTCAAAAGAAAGTATAATTTCACTGACAAATAAAATAAGGCCAGAGTAGGCTCACTCTCGTTTATGGTAGGCTAGAGATACATCAAGTTACCTAAGTAGACCCATCTCCCATCGACATGGTAAATGAATCAACACCTTCGTCAAAAGAGGTGCTCGAAAGCATTGCACAGTAAAACTATCATAACAAGCAAAAACAAAAGGTTTAAGACTAGGCGAATGCAAAATACCATTGCCAGGAAGTTCAAACGAAATCGTAGTAGGGCATGATCGATGCAGGATATGAACATCAACACATCATCTTCAGTTATTGAAATTTAGCTCTCATTGAAATGTTTTGAAGTTAGAGTCGCAACCAACTATCACAAACAAAAGCATGCACACGATGGCAGCGATGGAACGATCGCCTTTGCCTTGGAAACTAGCGCAATAAAGTTAATGATTCGAGCGTCATATTACACGCTGCATTGAACTACATGAAAAGTGTTGCAGTTAAACTCTTTTTCGCTTACAGCTTATTCAACTGAACGTACTCTAGATTACCCGGATTTTAAATAATGTGATTCGCAGTTCCATAGATGATTTTCAAAAACTTGATAGAGGCACCTATTTTGCGTTATCCTCAACTATTTGGGCTTATTATCATGCTAAGTTCATTGCAACCGTCCTACTTAAATAGTTCCTTTTTTTGTTATTACTATTGCTTTCAAAAACGTCTAAGCTTCAAACATTTCATGTGTTATTTAAAAACAAATGGAAATGAGCGCGAGACAAGAATAATTTGTTACCTCAGTGAACACCTCAACTTGATCAAATCTGCATGCCATATCCAAAGCACTAGGTCCATGCAATGCCAGGTTCTGCTTAATCATCTGCACAAAGGGCATCGTCTTTTTGGCAACCTTCTTCAGTGAACCAACCGACAGAATGCGCTGCGATATTTCCTTGTTTCCGGGAAGAACACCGTTGCCTTCCTGAACACGATAGGAAGCTCCATAAAATCAGATTCAAACTCAGAACAAAGAAAATGATCAGAGCGTCTGGCACTCGATAGCTCTCCATTCTCCTTCCTCCTCTTAGGCAGTGCCTCCTCTTCGGTCCAACCTCATTGCCATTAAGGCGAAATATTGTAAACTAATAAATTCTCATTCCCCACGTTTCTGCAAAGAAAAAATGACTTAGAAAGTAGCTCAATTTCCTGACTTCTATGACACCCCTTGAGTCATCCTTTATTATACGATACTTTACATGGCCATAATTTGTTGCAATACTTTCGATGATGCAATTACAAATGGTGCAGTTTTCCTCTACATGAAGCTCTAAATCTTCTGCATGATAAGTTATGGTGCCTTAATTCTACCACTCCTTTCAAAACGATAGAAGAAAACATAAAAGCACCTCATAAAGCTTATTGAGTATGGAGAGCACCTCACGCTGCCAGCTTGGGTACTCTTTTGCGACGTAGATTACTGCTTCCGTGGGTGGACCGTCCACTATCGAATTGTTTTTCTTCTTCAGATTCGTATGGTTTTTGAGACGAGCTCGAAATTCCTTAAAATTAACCGAGTTTATAAGATATTCCCTCCTAAAACAACGCACTTCATCAGCGTAAGACTCAAGGTGCCCATTAAACTATATAAACTCTTATGAATGCATAGAAAAAATAATAAAGATTAAAAAAATTTATCCTACTAATTGACTGCTGCACATGCCCTCAGCATCCAAGCAACACAGTATCAATATCTCAATTCTATGAAAGATCAATCTTCAAGGCTTGATGATTCTAATCGATTCCCTACCCTCCAGCTTATTCCACCACTCTCGCCTTTCTCTCAACATTCAATTCCACTTACCGAACAAATTAAACGCTATATTAGAATTAAAAACTTGCCCTATACTCTAGCAATAAAAGTTCAGAATTAACTGCTCGCAATTAAACTGACCTAATCTGAACTCGCAATCACCTGTACCCATCCTGCAGTTTCAATACAGCATCGATTAGAACTCAATTTACCTTGATAGCGTCATCCATAAATTCCGCTTCTTTTGCGATGGTATCGTCGACTGGATCAGCTAGTGGCCATTTCTCGCAAACGATAAAACTGTTCTGAAAATTCTGTGCTCTGACCAAAGTCAACTTGCCAACCACCAATGTAATACTTAAACCCTCAAAAATCAACGGCAGCACTAACTAGGAGTACAGTCGAACGATTTAAAGCTGCGACCTCAAAGAACATATTTATCTATTAAATGAAAAAAGGCACTCGTAGTTTAGTCCTAAAAATCAAAACCATTTTTATTCACTTTGCAATGTTTCTATTTCACTTCTTAATAAAATTAAATGTTCGTTTTCGTTTTCTAACAGAAGAGTTTAACAAACTTAATAATGATCACCTTTCCAAGAATCTGCCATATTTGTTCTCCAATATGCGGACAAATCGGTGATAGTATGACAGCCTGTGTTTCAATCCACCTGAACACCAAATCGATGTGCATTCCACTGTCACCACCACACATCTCACGGTATTTATCACGATATGCCTGTAACAAGGCGGTGATAGGCTCTGTTCCTTTAAAATTAAGCTGTGTTTCGTGCTAACAAATTTATTAAAGTTCCATGCAAGGCATACAGTGATGGCTTCCCAATTTCAATTTCAATGAACCTCTAAGAAATTATGTGACAATCCATCTGTCCAAAACAAAAACTTCTGATAAAAAAGTCTGCCGATTTCCAGAATTTCCCACCGTAAATGGAAGACAATAGACACGCATTACCCGAAAAGTAACATATGTTAGCCTAAATAAGCATAAAAGATGATACGTGATACTCGAAGAAGCCAGTTTTGAGTGCCTCCTTGAAAAGTGTGAGTTCATAGTTGCGTGCTGTATCGGAGATTGCCTTATTCATTTCGTTTGCGAACACTCTATCTGCGAAGGATCGCGTTGTGCCCGTGCGTAAAACATTCTGATCGCGTAATGCAACCATATCCTTCACCCATTGTACCAAATTATAAAGACGCAAAACCCCCGCATCTGCCATCGCAAACACGAAATTAGCGTCCTCTACATAATCACCTGCATCCTGAAAACGTTTCCTTAGGATGTTTGCATCATCAACCAAAAATTCTTACCATATTGATGTGAAGTAAAAGGCCCAGTTGTTCACAAAAGAGGACGAGGATCACTCTAGACTGTGCTTCAGCCAAAGCAACCGACACAAGGCTTTCCCCATTTTCCCAATATTCCGCTCAGTAGTATCATAATCACGAAATCTCTTGCGCTGGAACAACCCTCAAACTACTTTATCTGGTCAAAAGCCTTTTGACCTTGCAGATGAAAGGACCACCTAAGCCCAATGTGCCCAACGCTTTAATGAACTAATTCACGCACCTGTAATAAGCAATTACATGTGCGAATCCTAGTGAAATGAAATACTGTGAAGAAACAAATATAACAAAATTAAGTGAAAACTTCAACTTACGGCGAGTGACAATCGCATTCCATCTGCAGAAAACTTTTGTATACCATCGTAAAGCGTCAAGAAATTGCCCGTTTGTTTAGACATCTGTAATGATGCATTATTTTGAATAACAAGAATTACAACACAAAAATTAGACAACAACAGATATATTTCTAAAGAATAGAAGGGGCATGAGACTAAAAAGGATGTTGTGTGGGAGGGGCATGAGACCCTCCCACACAGCATGCTTCTAATATGCACAACAGACTCTATAAAAGAAGACTAAGACCTTTCACCTGTCTAAATTATCTTCTTAACAAATGTATTTAACATGCGTCCAAAATATTAGCGATTAAGCAACCTTTTCATTGTTGAGCAGCAGATGGCCATTAGCTCGGATGCTCCTAGGCCACAACTGAGGATGGTCTTTCCATATCGCAACATGGTTGAACAAGAAGTAGGTCAGATGATTCTGAATGAGATCTTTGCCCGATACACGCATATCCACTGGGTACCTAAATAATAAAACTTTAAAATTAGCTCATCTTGCTTTTTCATTTGGAAGTGATGATTTTGATTACCAGAAGTCTTATGAAGAGCATTTATGCAACACTCATGCGTGGGCAATTAATTTCCAATTGAGAATAAAGAAAACCCGCTGCGTTTCACAAAAAGATCTATTATTAAAATGCAAACTTAAGTAGCATTAAGCACAGCTTTCTTTCAATATAGTAACATCTCGACCACGTCTCCATGCACCAATTTCATGTCATTACATCTAATCAACGCACAGCCGGAAAATTCTTAATTAGAACACAAATTGGTATGCTTTAAAGAACATGGTAGATCAGAATTTTTGAATAGCGTATCGCAAACCGAGCAAAAACAATTAAAAAAACGATGAAAAAAAATGGAATATAGAAATTTGCTCAAGTATTTAACGTTAACTTTCAGTACCTGAATCAACCTTATGGCAATAGAGTACTCAGAAAGCGTTTAGATATCTCAGGGTTGCAATGCTTCAGTTTTAGATCATCAGGAAAACCTTCCAATCGTCAAGACTGCAATCAGGAAAGCCCCAGAATTTCATGATTATATTAAAAAGCTACGGTATTTACGCCGCATCGAACAACAGCAGACATTTCGTTGAAAATAGTCACGCTATCACAATCTCACAATCTTTTTACAACAAAAGGTATGTTGACTAAAAAACAAAATGAAGTTCGATCATGAAGCATACCAGTATGTAAATTCCCTCCTCAATGCTGCTAGCTTCTCTTCGGGCACCGGCATTGTAACACTACTGTATGGAACACCCAAATAAACGTAATCCCAACACGCATCGACCATATCCTCCGCTCTATAAAGGTATTTGAACCGATTACACGAATTAAATGCATCCTAACCGCACACCAACAACTTCAACATCACTCGGTTCTTTGTACAGATCACAACCACTTTTACTTGTTGAGGAATAAACAGAACAGAAGATCCCATGAGCTAAACTCCTACTTTTCCAACATTCTCAGAAAACTATTAGTACCTATGTAACACCTGCATTACACATATGCCCGCTGTCCAATCATCCCCATTCTAAGTTAGCACTCAAAATGTCAAGTTGTTGGCTTGGATCTCGTTAACGTATGCTTTCCGGAAGCAATTCATGCAACCGAATTCACCTATTCCAAGGGACTTGATCACACAGCCGTAAAATGACAATACCAACAGTCATTAACATGGCTGCCGGTCATTTTGATGCGTCCCCAATAGTAATAACAGCAATTATTTATTTACGCTTTCGGTTGATGACCCACACACTGAATAAAAATCCGTTTTGGCTGACAGCTTAATTAACTCCATCATAAATCAATAGACGTAAAGTTTTACGAACATTCGAATCGAACTTTTCTTTTCAACCCTGTTATATTTAAAGCCCCATTCAAAAACAAGGAGCATGTCGTACAGTGAAAGTAAACCTGGAAACAGAGCAAACCCACCGAATACCAAGTGGACCTGCAACACTGCCATCAATCACTCCGCCTTGCAAGAGATAGGCAGCAGGGTAGTAGGCATTGTAAATAGTGGAGTCGGAAAGCGATTCGATGAGATATTGTGGATCCCAAGGCAATCTTGATCCAAGGCCATATGAACGCGAACATGCATGCTCATGAAGCCAATCTATCGTCGCTTCCAGATTCCGTCGAACCTCAAAAAAAAAAAAATAAAATAAAATAAAAAAATAAATCATTTCATTATTGCATTCAAGTCACTCTAAAAGAACAGCGTCTAAAGTAAACTAAGACATATTGCCTCTTTAAATTTACGAACTGTTTCACACGGACAGTCGCATAATAAGTACTATACTTGATGCTCCCTTTGATCGTCACCCCCTTTCAAACATCTGCAATCCTTTTCAAAACGCGGTATAGCACGTTTTATCGAGCAATAAAATAACGCAAGGTGAAATCCGACCTATCTGCCATGCCGTCCTTCCAAGAAATATGCAGCTCATGCTGCACTACCATCTTTATGAACATCAATCTTGCCTCAGAGACTGACCTCAATGATTCGAGCTGCAACTCTGTGATACAGATATCTTTATAGATATAGATATTCTGTGATATAGCGATATAGATATGACGTTGGTAGTCATTTGAAGTGTGCAAGACAAGCATTCAAATAAATGATTCATCGGGCAAGCGTTACGACGAACATTTATTACACTACTCTCAAAAATAATTCGGTTGACATATGACATCAGAACACCCGCAAAAATTTTATACCTGTAGGAATAACCGCCTTCGATTTCCTGTCCCACTGGAACATCTGCTGCAATTCTAGTGAACGTGTCAGAGAAATCCCAAGAAGCCCATTGCGTGAGGCTATTCTTGCAGTGACATTAATGGTGAAAATCGAATAAAACCTCGAAAATTCTTGCATTCCAAAAGGAAGAAGCGTTTCCTCATCATCCATGTTTTCAACGCAACAAAAAAGTCAGCATGAATGGAAGCACGAACGTCGAAAAAAGAACCACAACATGCCACCAACATAGCACAAAAACGTGGCGTATTTTTATTCATTTCACTTTATGTATCTACCCCACCTTAACAACAGTGTTCCCACCAACAGCTCCACCTTACCAACAGAGTCTGCTGTCTTCTCTGATGTCACTCAGTAAAGTTAAAGCTTTTATGAGGAAACAATACTCACCTCTTCGCTGTAGGTCTCAAGCTGAGAGAGAGCTTGTTTCGTTTCTGCCTTCCATGTTTCATCATCATAATTTAAGTACCTTAACAACATTTCAGCATGTGAACTCTGTATGTTACAAATAAAGCTTCAACGCATCGATAGAGCGACAAAAGTTCTTCATCTATTACGCTGAAAAAATTTTGCTTCAGAATTTAATTGAACTAAACCTAACTTTCTACCACCTAAGCTGCACTGATTTATTTAGATCGGACCTCAAGAAAATCTCTTTAGCTTCTGATGTATAATACTTTCTGTTTCGTATAAATACAACTGAAATACAACTGCTGATAAAACCAATGATCATAATACTTCCGGAAAGCAAACGCTTTCTCTTGCAATCGGTGCGCAATTTGCAACGATTTCTTCAGCCTCACTTTCAAGCAGAAGCATTTTTTAAGGGCACACATTGCACAAGCTATAATTATTGCATAGACGGGAAAAACAGACCTTATAGCAACTGATTCCACCTCCACTATCAACATATTTCATTCAATTTTCCAGTTTTTTCTTTTTTTATCTGAGCTCCTTTGTGCATTACAAATGTTTCGTCCAACGAACTATGCTCATGGAAATAAGCTGGCAGTGTCTGCTTATATCAGCTTATCAGGGATCTTTGCTCAGCACTCTTCTCAATAGGGGACGGAAGCAACTTTCTTGGTTTTTAAGCTGACCTTAAGTATTGGGTTACTTGTGAAAATGGAAATATGCACTTCTTTCTGGATTAAAAACCCACCAGTCTAAAGAAAAGATGCAACAATGCCACGGTAACTTCGTTTATTACCTGTCGCTTTTGTTAAGCAAGCTTAGCAACATTTAGAAGCGCACAGAATGAAGATTTGAGCTAAGAGGATATATAAGCAGCACCTATCGCCTAAAAAATGTCTTATTTAGCCACAGGCTACGAAAATCACATTCAGAAGCCCAAGGTCACATTAACATTTGCTTGGCACAAAAAAAAAGCATCGCAACAGAAAAGCAAACGCAAGCTCGCAATATTTTCTCAAAACCATATTCAAGACTGGCGCACTTAGCATTCAAAATATGGTAACTCGAGAACATCCGGCTCCTGCGACGCAAGGCCGCGACAGTGAAACCCGTGCTCACATGAGGTTTCAGTATCAAAACATATCACATAGCGCTAACATAAATCAAAATGGAATATCTGCGCGAAAAGCATGGTAATTAATAGAATAAAAAAGGAGCAAAACCTCACTGAGGAAGAAATAGGGGACAGACGATTGCGTGTGATGATATTCATCTCCTTGACTCCGAGCCTCGTCACTTCATCCGTTTCATGGAAACCTTTGCTTGTTATCTTGACGGGGCGTAAGGAAACTCTCTTTCCTCGATTGAAATCTAATAGTGGTGGAAAACTATAATAAAGATAAAACAAGATACCACTGATCGCATAGAGCGACAACGCATTCATCGCCAGACCTCGACACCACCCTCTTCTCCGGTTCTACGTACTTCGCTGCTTCTCCATCCTTCATCATGTCCGCTTGAATCTTCTTTTTTACCTCTGCTGTCTTTTGGCCTGCATACTTGCCAACCAACATCACCTAAAGCAATCATTCATTTTGCATGCACCACTCTACATCAATTTACATCATCAGATTATTTATTCATTAAATTGACGCAATAAAACTGCAAGTCGCATAAAAATGGTTATTCAGCTTCGTGAAGAAAATGGTGAGTTGAAACGTGCGACCCAGAAAAGCGGTAAACTTTGACGACGAATACATGTTCCATTTAACACCTTTGGTTTTAAAGAAGTACGGGAAACTTCCTTTCCCTCCCCACCTCATCAAAGACCTAACAGCTACCAAAAAAGGTGACTAAATACTCCACATCGAATTTAGGCAAGGAATGCTTCTGGCCACACTCTCCCACGAAACACAGACTCATCTGCTGAGTTTCGAGGGTCTGTACCCAAAAAGAGTGATGAATGCTAGATTATTCGAAACCTACAGGCAAAGAGAGACCTCGCTGGTAACAGCCATCCCTGGACTGTTGTCGAACAATGTTTTCTATATCAGTCCATGTCCACTGAAGTAGAGGAGAATGATCTGGGCATGGGGCCTTCTCAATCTGCGACTGCTAAAATTTACACAGGCCCCTGTACTCATCCTGATTCCGAATTATAAGCAGCATTAAAGGCAATCAGAAACTCATGAAATTAGACAACCAATGCTTTTGAATAAGTCTGAATAAACGAAAAGGACATACACCATCATAAAATCCCTTCAGGTAGACCTCTTTCTTCGCCTCCTCCAGTTTCTCCTTTTCGTTCTGACTTTCTACTTTCAGCTTCTTGCACATGAATACTGCCGCCAAATTACCATATTCTGGTATATCGATTATTGGCACCTGCAGTATCTCGTTCTGTTACACCACGTTTAACATAAATGAGCAAATAAGAAAGAAACATTAGTCAAGTGAATGGCAACTGCGTAAGCGTTCAAGCATGACGATGAAACGCTGAATAAGCCGAAACTAAGTTTTCAGACTTCAGGTGTGAGAGGATGAAAGGCCCAAATGACATCAAGTAAGCAAACGTCAAACCTCGATCATCAAAAAAGAAATTTCTATATAGGAAATCTTTAAAACAACCGTCTGCCTAAAAATGCACTGCATATTTCAGTTTGCTAAACTTTGCCGATCTAAAATTATTAGAAAAAAGTTGTTGCTACGCTAACATACGTCCAATCGGTTGAAATAATGATACACGTAAGTTAAATTGTTTCACTTGAAACTCTATGAACAGCTGGTTTATCTCGCTAAGATTTCGAAAAAAAATCATTCTTAACAAAACCATAAAAATTCGTGGAATTTGCATTTGATGAGGAGTTTTATTCGGAGTAACACAATACTGCAGTGATGTCAAATAAAAGCTATAACCCCTTTCTCTTCCCCTCAAAAAATTAGGCTGTTTTGTTGGATATAATTACCAGCCATAACATGCACCGACAAACGTATTGTTTGATCGACAGAGAGATGCAGGACAGTGAGTTACTTAAACATATAAAAGTTAATGCAAGAATGTGATGTTACCAACACATGTAAGTAAAACGGGAATGAAGCGACCAAATAACGCTATGTGCTGCCATTGATTATGGCTAATCAAGTTCATGCCACACGATATGGTAAAGTGTGGTGAAGTCCCAACTGACTGTTCTTGGACCAAGACTGCGCCTTTTGCCTGAAACCCTCTCCCATCTATTCTGCCTTCCCAAACTACGGCATCAACTTGGAATGCAGCGCTGTTTGCAATCACTGTGCGACTTCTACGAGACTCACTATTTCACAAATCGTAGTGCAGTATTGTAACCTGATTTCCTTATGTTATGTTTTTGCAAATTATGTTGTTTCAGGGGGGCACTCGTCGTTTGCGCTGCGGAAAGAACAGTTGCCCACTTCATGAGCACACAGTGGAGATCTAGTTCTCGAAATCGACGAAGCAGGATCAGCTTCTATCGAAAATGGTCTACCCACCAGCAAACATGTTTTTGTTCTTTACTGTTTTCTCAATTACTCATGTCATACCATTCTCCTTTTTTGGCCAATGCTGGCTCTCATAGCAAAGGTCCCATTCTCGCTACTTCCTCTTTCGACATGAAATATCCCTCAGGGATCTAATACCTCATCCTTAATAAGATAATTCAGTCATACACATCATTTCACAGACCGCTGATACATGCCGGATTCTATATTTTCTATTCAGTGTCTTCTGCGGGTCTCTTCTGCTAATATTACTGACGTAGGTGTAAGCGGACATTCCTCGTTCGAGTACGCTCTTATTTATGTTTGGGTATTCTCATGAAATGACTAGTACTAAATAAAAAAGTCGCGAAGAGCCATAAACAATGCAAAGTTATGGTCAAGTGTTTGAGATTTCGAATACAACTTCAAGGAAACCACTCTAAACTCAGCCTAACAGCATGATAATCTCAACGCCATGCTTTCTTTTTCTCCATACTTGACAATCCTTGTAGCTAAAACCGTCTGCAGTCAAAGGTAGCTTCTTGTCTAAGAAATCTGCCACATAGTTTCGGGTATAATTCTACTTACTCTGTTTAGTTGAGTTTGTTTCCGTATCTTTTTACCTGCCATATAACATCGAACCATTTTCTGCATCCAAGTACACCACCAGGACAACGCCTAATGAAGCTGTCTCTATTCCATATGCCTTGTATAGGTTTTTTTTTTTTTGTCAGGTGGAAACTATTAGTCCTTCGTTAGAGGATAACCATCGCTCACTATTAATTACATCTCAACTCCTGCTCTCAGTGATGAAGCTATTGTTGATCTCACTTCTATTTATCGCTTCATTATCGTTGGTCGCTATATTTCTTTGCTGCTTCTTTCATCTGTCACTACCTTGTACTGCCAAAGTCGTAAAATATTGCTGACTATACTGCTGCTGGTGCATAGGTAATATACATCATTCTTGAAAATAAGTGGTGAAGAGGTGTGGAATTATCCTAGCACATCTGATCCCAGTGCGATTGTATGAGATACAGTAGTCACTAGATTTGCAAGTAAAACACTCGGCACTAACTGGACTCCCACTACATGCCAGTTAAGAAACCACTGGTTGACTCTTGAACGTCGGCGTGATGCCGGCTGAATATCGGCTAGTCTATAGCAGTGTACGAACATTTGCCGATTCTTCTAAGCCTGAATGGCGATTAATAGAGCAAAATAATATACCGGCTCGAAGGGCAACACCATTTCATCACTGATTCCATATTTCTCGCGAAGCGCCTTCTTCTTTTTTAGGTCAGTTAAAGCCGCAAAATCATCTGGTGCATCCGAAGGAACGCTTGTTACCACACCAGTCCCTGCAAATATGTACTCTAAGCAGTCATATCTGAGCACATGCAAACTCACTGCCGAATATTTTAGTATTTGTTTTAACATATACGCTCCCTCTTAAATGCAAGAAAATCAAAAAACTAAGCTTTGGATTTTTAACCCCCTTTCCTGCTGCAACTAGGAGTGCTTGGAAGAGTCCAGCAACGGGTGAAGCTGGAATGAGGGGAGTGGGTTGGGTGGGTATAAGAAAGAAAGAGGAGAAGAAATTATTTAGCTGAGGGAAAACCGGGACGCTATTTCCATGCGACTCCAGCATCATGCCGTTAATAAATGACTGGTCTCATGCTACTCCCTTCATTCGTTTTTATTAAATGGCAGCAATAAGGATGATCGGTGCAGTCGAATTCACAACAACTTCGAGCAGTGCCCATCGAAGCCTGTAACGACCGGACAGAATCTACAACTTTGGCTAGTAGCTACCTACAAAATATTCCGGTAGATATCAGTTAGCAGCTAACCAAGTATGAACGCAATGGGGAATGATAATTAGGTTCTGATGTTTGAATGATTTGATAATGAAACCTTTCAGGAGCACTTATCACATCCTATATGCCACCTCATCGAACTGCACAGTTGCTAACTCATCAAAGCAGCCGGTTTTCTCACCTTCCTAACAAAAACGCTGCTCGCTGCAGATTCTTGTGATTATCGCAGATGAAAATACACAACTTCAAGCATTGTTATTTTCGTAACCTCGAGTGACAGGCAATCTCAAATGGATTTCATTCACTTCTGTCAACATTTCTCCCCTTCGACTTCTTAAAAAAGGCGTCTCAAACATCAGGTCAGCAATTGTTTCAAAAAAAAAATCTGGTTAAAGTGAATTCTACTACAACTATTATAATGCAGTTCTTCTCCGATTGTAATGTTCTTCGCTCGTCAGATTCTTCCCAGTATACATTTGAATAAAGCAATCGAAAAATCACAGATGGCAGTGTAACAACTGCTCAACCTGTGAAAGCGTCTACAAGATGAACAAAAAATCATCGAATCGGGTTCCAGTTACGAAAACATCTAATATCCGCGGTCGAACCTAACAACCGATTCTACGGCATTCAATTAAATATCAACTGGATTTGACACAAACCAGTGGAGAAGGGTGTGAGAGGAACTGCTATGACACATGCCTTTGCATTCCTTCTACCCCATCGAACAGTTCCACAATCTATCAGCAAGTTAAAAATATTTTATATTTCATGACCGCTTTTACAAACCTAAAAAATCAGTTTCGCATAACCGGAAAGGTAAGAAATATGGCTTCATGTGGTTTAAAGTGAACGCAAATATTTCAGCACCTTTAAATGCGCATAACTTCTTGTGAGATTAATGCATCCGAAGATGAAACAATAAAAGAAATTTTTTTTGGTGTTTATTACACTCAGTAAATGTCAAACTTCTAACTTCAGTGATTCTTAAAATAATAAAAGAAACATGGATGTGAATGCAAGTAAATGAGAATAAGGGCATGAAAGGAGAAACATAACCAACCCTTGTCGTCCTTCACTGTTAACATTGGCAACGCGTAGATCTTTTCATAACTTGTCAATGGTCCCTTGAGAGCAGCACCAAGTAGCTCTTTGCCTTTCACCTGGAAGGCAAAAAATTCGGATAAAAAATAGTGATAATTCTTCTTATAGACGACGATCATTTAAACGAATCTTTAGCTCTTTACCTGCTACGTAAAACTTTAATAAAAACCCCAGTAACCTTCACACGATGACCACTTAAACGAGTCGTCACGTGTGAGGTAATAAAATTGTAACACAACTGCAGCAATCTTCAGTATTGTGGTACAAAATTGCATGAAAGCCATAAGAATAAAAACAAAGAATGATGAAACTGTACAATATCCCACAAAATGTATAGCAAAAATTTGAGTGTGATTGTCCTGAAAGCTATTAGAGACATGCTAGAGGGAACGCATACCGTTTGTAAACCATCTACATAATGCACTTTGCCGTTTTCAGCCGTCATCCCTTGAAAGCTCATATTGCGTGCTGCTCTCGCAGTTGCCACAAAGACCTCACTTTCATCTCGGTTAGCATAGAACGCCGAATACCTGAATGATACATTCCCATTATGAAATCACTGATAACGAAATAATAAAAAGCGCAAAGTGCTCCAAACTCTTCATCACCAAACATTAAATATGCTCATCAAAAAGCACAATTATGACAACAGCAACCTCGAAATCGAGTGCAACGAAACAATAAACTGCAAAATTGCGAATGGCGGAAATATGGCAGTAGTAGTCTGCCATCATGTTGACACATGAGCACAACAATAAAAAAGGATGAAGGGTGTAGTTACTTAATGTCGGGATGAAGATAGCAGTTGGTCTGGCCATACATCGTTTCTGGACGAAGCGTTGCTGCGACCAAATAGATCGGCTTCTCAATCTTTGCCAGAACCGGCGGCTTTGGATCGAGAACCTGAAAGTGAATTCAGTGCTGCCGAAGAAGAAAACCATCCAATTCACACTCACATGTACACGCCACCAGTTCAGTATTAACACACCTGTGCCAATCAATATGGCCTTCTCCAAAGCTGGTCAGCATGTAGTAATTTTTGGGAATGTAAATGAATCAATGACTGAGGAAATTTTGCAGTCGTTGCGAGAGAAGGGAAACACACAAAGGGAAAGTAAGTGAGAACGCAGACTTTACATGCAGTAATCACCCAAGGTCGTTGCACTTACATCGGAAGTATGGATGAAACAAATTTGTGAATAAATCCAGAAACTGCATGACTATCTGTGAAAGCTTCAGGTTAGAAAAGCCACCCCATCATGAAGAATTATGCTCAACTGCATTCCCACAAATATAAATCGGTGGCTTTCTTTCGCGAATCTTCACGTAGATTGCCCTCTGGAATATCTTTTCCCACTGCATGGCTCTCCGAAAGGACAATTCACAGCATTCCTCCAATCTTCATTTGAGAGGTCCTATCATATTGCAAATATCAGCCATTTTCGGTCGCATAAAAAGAGATAAAACAAGAGCGAACGTTCGCTTATTAGAGAAGCAATGCTGATATTAAAACATATACCTTTCATAGGACAACGCGATATACTAATTTCGTTACCAGATAAAAAGATCAATGAAAAACGTTCTGCCTCACCGATCAATCACTCCACCGTCTGATCCATTCTTTACAATGTTCTTTTAAAAATTAAAGACTGTAAGAAAACTTGGAAATACGGTCATAAAAAGAGGAAACATTAGTAGAATAAAGTAGCTGAAACATGCATCCTATAGCGAAATTATATCTTCCTTTAACCCCGGTGGAGTCTAACGATCCTTGTGGGAAGCTCAGAAAAATCCCGATTCTTGATTAGAATCCTGGGTCTTCATAAATGCAATTCAAGCAGATAACGCCACCTTGAGTTTAACGAGCGTATACTCTTGTGGGCCAACACCTTCACCGCTCGAACGATCGTGATCCATGCACGGCTGTCCATCGTTGGGCGAGTAGATCGTATACCTCTTGCCAAAGTCGATTTTTCTCATGTCACGTAATTTGCGGAACTGCCAGCGCACAAATGAATCGTAATATGGATTCACATCGGTTGTTACGAACGTGCGTCGCCAATCTATCTGTAGTTTACACCAACATTGACTCCTTCAATTCTCAACCTGTTTGGTTCGGGCGTTCACATGAAATCGTACTATTTTAGAACTGAGTAATGGCGAGCAAAAAAAAGAAAAAAAATGCAGTGATCAGAATATGCTCTGACAAAAAATGCAGCACTGAATGCATAAACGATCGGACGTGCGATGTAAAAATCGAGAACTGCTTCCTGGGAGTCTAGTGAGCGTTATATCGAAAAACCGATTCTTATTTCATCAATAAATTTTTGAAATACGCGAAAAAGAGATAGTGATTTAAAAAAAATTTTTTTTTAAACTGCATTGCAAAGTAAATTATAAAAGCAAAAGGATAAAACAGATACGTTCGACCAAACAGACCTTTCGAGATCTCATAAATAATCATTCGGCATTTACTTAAACGCCATATAACATAAAAATCATGTTCCCTTTGCTGAATGAACATATAACTAAATAGTCGGTTCAAAGCAACTGCTGCTAAGCTTTACTTCAAATGAAAGCCAAGCGTCACCATTTTTGATGCAGCTTCACTCCTTTCCACAGCCAAGTAAGAAATCTCGTACCATGAGACGAGTATTTTGACCCAAGGAATGCTCTAAGCCAAGTATCACTAAGCAGAGCTTGAAATGTTTGGAAGCCCCAGAACCGGCACAACTGTACGATCTCTATTATGCAAGGCCACTTTGTTCCGGCCAACTTATTACTGAGGTGGAAATATAACGTCAACACAATCTCAATTAGCTTCAAATTACCACATTTAGACCCCACCCCCCGGGTCGCAGTATTTTATCCTCGAGTTTGCTGGAAGTTTAATTTTTATAAGGTGACCATCTATGTTATGTCAGACTTCGGTATTGGATATTATAAATAAATTGCAGACTGCATTGTTGATTGATTTATGCACATGTAATGCGTAATCAGTTCACGCTCATAAGTGACCCATTCATTCGTGCAAACTAAAATACGATCTATGTCATCCACCACAGCCCCCACATCATCTGGCAGCAATGATTGGTCACCTGAGATGAAGTGACGTTTTTAATAGCACCTTTAAAACAGTCTATATGTTACATCCTTATATTTTGCCCGCATTCCCTTTAGCCTTCCTTAGCGGAAAAAGAAAATCTTTAACCCACTATGTGGGTAGAGATTTTTTTAAAAGTTCAAGTGGAGGGAGTAATGAATGATGGAAAGCGATAAGCTTGAAAACGTGTTGTGAGAGAGTTGAAAACCTTCTCACCCTTTTTTTCGAAGAACAAAGAATGCAAAAACCTTTTTCATAGATGCTGCTATTACTAGAAAAAAAGAAGGACAGAGTTGGACAGAGTTGATCATTATTGGAAGAAGCACCTTGAAGCGCCATTGCGCTGTCAAAAATGCGCATCCCAGTGATACAAAGTAATTTAAACCACTATGTAAAAAACTGCATTACGGTGGATTAACTTCATTTCGGCGCTTCCCTAAACGACGGATCACATTTCTCCTGCTCTGCACTCCGTACCCTAGCTTTACCTATTCTGTCTCTGAATCACCCTCAGGTTACTTTCATCGCTTTTATCGACTAAAGTCTGGTTGATCTAAATCCTGACAATGCATGGGCCTCCATTGCGGTTAAATCCAGTCGATTTTGGACTAAACGAAAGCCGATTCATTAAACTCTAATGTTTTAAAACAACAAAGATAGTTTTCAAATTGAGTACCTTAGCGCCCATTTTCTTCAGGTCAGCGATGCAAAGAGGAGGGAAATAGCTGAGCCAATGTTGGGCGTCGGCGAACTTTTCGATCTCGGCATCGGTTAGTCCAAGTGATTGCATTATTTGCCATTGATACTTTGCAGAGGCCGTCTTTGCCACAGCTTTACTCTTAAAACACTCAAATTCCAATGTACCCGTGACTCTTTCAACTATAATAGAATATGCTGGCGTTGTAATCATTTTATAAAATATAATACTCTAACTATCATCAGTGAATGTGAAATTGTTTCATTTAATGGGAAAAAAAGAGTTGAATTTTCATTTTTACGAAGTAATGCGTTAATATGAAAACGCGAAATGTGCCAAATTGGGTAACATCGTAATTTCCCTCTCAGATCCATCCAACTTTCTCAGTTTCCAAAGAGGAATGGGAGGTTCGCTAGTGTAAACCTTTTAAAAAGTGTTCTACGCGATGCAACCGGTGGAAAAGTGCGAAATTTCAGGCATTTTAAGATACAACATCATCCGCAGCGGACAGGTTAATTTGGATGCTGGGGCAGGAGGCCTACGAAAACAATATAAGCCCCTTCTTCAATCCACTAGCTTTGGGTTTAACGATATCTACGCTACACTACCCGGTAGGTAAGAGTAAAACATATGTACGAACAGAAGCGCTGTTTGCGAACGTAAAATCCACAAAGCGCTTAGAAAGGTAGAAAATTTATGATGAAAGCTGCTGCTGGCCAATATACATCGCAAACAAGTCAGCTAGAGTTCCGCCTTCGTAATTTCGTTCTGTTTCACAACAAAATGAACGTAGTGATGGATAGGCTTATATTAGGAATATTGGCGAGTATCACTAGCAGAATCAACAATGATAATTAAGTTAGAGACTTTACTAATCACAAAACTGCCACAGGTGTGCGTTTCGTTATGATAAAGATTAGGCAGCTTCAGTCCTAACCGAAAAACATACTTTTCTATTTATCATCAAAATTATATCACTAGCATGACAACTTTAAATTCCGCCTTCACAACTATGCAATCCCCACATGTGCTGCAATTTGAATGACCTTAATTTCAAGGGCATTGAATTGCCTGTAGTAGTATTATACTACTTAAGAACTGTTGAAAACGGAAACGTGTCATATCTTTATTTCTAAAAAACAGTTGAGCAAAGTTATTTGATCAAAAAGTGCAAACCTTTTTGCCTTTGCTTTTATCTCTGATCACCTCATCTGCAGCACTCTTTTCCTCTACGACAGGCTCCTCTTCATCAACGGGAAACTTCGGTGGACAACCAAAATCTTCGATCTCTCTTTTCAGCTTATCCGCAGCCGCTTTGATCGGCATACCGGTGCAATGAAGACCAAATGGAAACAAACACCGCTTTCCGCGCAGACGTTGATAGCCAACGGCAAACTGAAACCAGTTTTACTCAGCCTGACACACAACAAAACACAATGGAAATTTCCAGAAAAAATCTCCCTTCTAATGACATTCTTATTCCGTTCTTATTGCGTTAAAAAACGCCTTGAAAGTTTAAGCTAATGAATAAGCTGCTAACAAGGAATTGAAAGTAAACATTCATTGCAGCTCTGAAATGCGTTACGATTCACAACCAAAAAATATGGCCACGAACAATATTGCTTTAAACCATACATCATTTTCTTTATATAAGAAAGTAGCACAGTACCTCACATTTTGAGACAGTAAATGTATGCCCAAGATGAAGGCGTCCATTCATGTATGGATACGGGAAAGTGACTATATACTTCGGCTCCTCTCTGAAAATAATATTTCATAACCCATCAAATTCCAATCCTCATTCAACCACTTTTCAATTTCTGAGTGCCCTCAGGTCGTCGACGACAAGCGTCGAACATCTGCAGAACGCACCACAACAGTAGGTCATTTTGCCAAGTTGTGACTCCAACAATATCGTTGAATAAAAAGGCCGATTAGGGGTCTATTAACGATGTAAATACATTTAAAGATGATCCTCGACAATACAAGCTTCTCACGCTCGTAATCTTTGCAACGAAATAAGAGCCTAGATTTCAAGAATGCTGAATGCGCCAAGTAGATGAAGTGCTGACAATCGAAGATAAACAGAAAAAGATTCCTTAAGAACTAATAGTGTTATCATGCATTCTACTCAAAAGAATTCCACGTAAACAAACGAGTGAAAATTCAAAAAATTAGTTAATTTCTGAGCAAAAAAGATATTGAAGAGGTCTCTGAAAAAACGAGGGTATTGGCCTCGTTAGTAGGCAACCTGAAGGAGGTACTTGCTCAATTCTGAACGATTTTGAAGAAATTTTCGAAAAAAAGCTTGTAGAGGTGGAAGCAGAGTAGGTTATAATTATGGATTTTTGACAAGTGCGGAAACTCAACTTATGAAAAAAGTTCACAAAACACGTGCTAGTGAAATTTCGAAGTGATGTGGGCATTCGGAATGTGAATACACCACTCTTCAGAAGCCTCATAAGGTAATAACGAAAAGATATATGGTATAAAATAAGTGTGAATCATAGTCAGATAAATTTTAACAGGTGATAATTAGTACCGAATTTACCCGTCACTGCAATAGACATGCTGCTTATATGCCTAGAAACAGATCTTCGATAAAATACCACCGATCACCTAACACATGACTTTTTCAAGCGAAAAAGGAATAGAATAAGATCATCAACCGCGTTAATCAGTGGCTGAGGTTGGCTAATGTCCGCATTTTATTTCTTTGCTCATTATCGACACGCTAAAGTGTGTACCGGATCGCCTTATTTTTAAGTGCACTGCTAAAAATTTTTGAGGGTGCTGGATTAACACTCGATGAGGAAGATAACATAACTGAGCGATCTGGGGGGAGGATATAATGTGCATTCCATTCGAATGTTGGAGATGAACGATGACTTTTTGAAATTTACGCCCCAACATACCACTGGCACTTCAATTTCAGGATGCGGACCCATGCCCAATCTAAAATACGACAAAAAGCGCTTGCAATGACTAGACTATAAAATATGCAAATATTACCAAAAGAATGTATCTTGCAGTGCTCGGAGACAAGATTTTGCTCCTCCTTCCTTGTCCCCTTCCATTCGATGCCTATGAATCTCTTTGAAAACTCAGTTTTGTTTTAGCAACGTTAGATTGTCTCGTAAACAAACACATGCTCGCAAAAGAACATATTTTATGCATGAGAACAGAGCTCTTAAGCCTTCTAACTTGGATTCAGAAAAGCTGAAAATGAAGTTGAAACTGCCGTTTAAGGGGGATAGGAATAACGCCCATCTGGATATGAGTCCAAAAATGCGAACAGCACAACATCAACTTACAAGTTCTGTGGTGCATCCACCTCAAAAACTTTCGCCTCATCCCAAAGTTTTTGAATTTCTCCTTCCTTCTCCAACAATTCGGCCACCTTCCTTCGCTCCTTCGCAGCCATGCGGGTCGCTGAAAGCGTTTCATTAATACTGATGAAAATGCACGCAGAGTACAGATAATTAAGTGTGCTATGCGTTTGGAAATCGAGCACGCCTCTCGTGAACATCATGCAATTTGCGATAATCTTTCTTTCAATTTGCATTCCTGCTGGAGCCGAGGAGAGATAGGGTGGGGGAGAGTGGGGGGGGGGGGGGGGGGGGGGGGGGGGGGGGNGGGAGGGAGGAGGGATGGGATCCGAGTCAAATCCGGTCTCCGCCCGGTCACTGCCGTCGTGGGATTTTACCCAGACCCAAGAATGTAGCTATTATACCTTTGCGCGTACTACAGCAAATTATAAGTGAAGCGTTTCAAATATATTTAATATCACCAGCAATGAAATGCATGGAAAAGACCTCTGCAATATTTACTACATATCAAGAAAGATCTGATCAGAAAACCAATGTTAACAAAGTGAGAGAAAGCATACCATAGGCTAAAAAAGGGGAAAGAAGAAAAAAAAATGCAGCCAGCATTTCTGAGAGAGATCTCTTTTTTTTCGCTGATGATCGTTTTGCTTCGCGTTGTTAATAAGACCTAAGCTGAATGTGTTTTTCGTCGTCCATCTGCATAAAACTTGTCAACAACCTTTAAACACTAAAAATGTGCAAGTTTCCCGGACCATCTCAACAAAATTCATCGCCAACTCTAATCATCCTCGAAGTTTCCATAAAGTCAAGGAGCAGAAACACGCAAACAGCTAAACATCACTGTTAATGCCAAAATTTGATATTTTACATCAACTCCTCCTCAACCTCACATTCTCTCATGCCAAAATTCTTTAAAATAGCCGAAGCGTAAGTTCAAACAACGCAAAGCAATCTGAAATGAACCACATCATGACGAAGAGTGGATTTTCCGTTCGAGACAAAGAAGAAATTAAATTTTTTCGTAATATGTGCAGGAAACATCCCCGCTATTTGGTGTCTCTGCAAAGAGTGGACGAAGAAATGGAAGGAATGAGCAGTACTATCTAAAAATCCACCAATTAACTTTGGATCTGCTTTGGAAATCGTTCACGTGGAAAAACTTATGCAAATTTCTGACCGATCATGAATTCAGCTAATCAAACCTACATGGAAAAATTTTTAAAAAAGCAACAACAGATTCAGCACTTTTCGAGATATTACTCTCTGCTTTTTTATTCCCCTCTATACCTAAATCTTGGCTTCGGTACTGCTCGTTTCGGTTACGTGACCGATTTGATCCATCTCTGACCGAAATGCACAGCTACAAGTATTAATTGAAGAAAAACCGTCCGAACGCAAAAAAAAAAACAAGGAAATGTGGTGAAAATATTCATAAATAGCATAACCGGTTCAACGCTGGAACAAACGAAGTGGAACAAGTTCCTACTCAAACGCTAACTTCGCCCAGCACTCCACCTGTCGACCGCTCAACTGTTAACACCGAAGCACAAATGAGCCCAGTTATGCTCTGGTATAAGCGCACAATCGTGGGCGGAGCTTGGCTATCTACAGAAGCGCGCAGTGCTGTTTGTTGCTTTCCCGCGCAGCTGTCTGCGAAATGCACCATTGCGGAGCAGAATGTGTTCAACCGGTTTCGATCTCAGTACTTAAGGCCGGCCTCTAGATCATTTAAAAAGCTACCACTTCGAAAAGAGGTCATGTAATTAGCATATCTATCTACTAGTTAACGCTACAGTTTGCACCTCCACAGCTACCTAAAAATGCATATATTCAAGAGTCATGCTACTAGTAAATTTAAAACGTAAGCATATTCAAGAAATGGGAAGCAAAGATGGAGCGTATAATCGAAGAGATCAGTGGGAACTCGCAGAATCGAAGGAAATGCCAGCAAACCTCCATTTACCTGTTGCTGACGCGTTCTTATATCTCAATTTTGCTGGCATTTCCCCAAACATAACGTGTCAAAACATCAAACAACCGACTCAAGGTGTAAAGGTTACTTCCCGCAATGACTGCCTCAATATCCTACTGCACTTTCTGAATTATTTATAATTCCACTAATTTTGCTGCTTTAACATTTTCATAAAGGCAAGATATTCATAAACTATGTAGCACTCATTCACACGACGCAGAATGAGAAAGTCGAGTTAAAATTTTTTTCAGTTAGCGAAAGCCTTCGCTTCATCTAAATGCGGTCGATCAACGACGTTGCCTCAACTTCCTCAGTAATTGCAAGTTCTGCTTTCCAATATAGCTTTCTTTTGTGAAAATCATTTTCCGTTCAGCCCAAAAGGTTCAACATTGCCTGAAATAAAAAGAATTTTGGAACTCTCTCTAGTTGAAATACACTTCCCAACACTGATTCTGACAAAGTGAACGTTAGTATCTTGTTGCTCCTACAACGACCACTTTAGATAACAATGCAAGGAGTGCACACCCATATATTTAGGAACGAAAGCTTCAGAATAGGAAGTTCTTTATTCGTTTGCGCCAAACAAAGCTTATGCATGAACAGTTTCATTAACCGGGAAGAGTGAGCGAGGAAAGAGAAAGAATAGTGCAACATAAAATGTCATTGTAACAAGTTGAATCATTCAAGTGTATTTCCACTCCTTTTTTTTTCAAATGCATAAAATCGATTGAGGGGTTGTGATCACTTGTGATCAGACAATATCAACTAACAAGAAACCTTGATATCTGATCAAGAAAAGCCTCGAAAATGTATCAATATGGCGCCACCTCCAACGGCAAAGAAGAGCGTTTTTAAACAATCACTTAAAATAGGCAAATGATTTTCACTCTGAATGTGACAACTTTCGTTTTTTTTTTAAACGTGGAAAGGAGGAGGCAAGGGAGTGGGAACGATCAGCTCAAGTAAGAAATACGAGTAAGTGAGGAAATGTCGATTTTTTGGGAGGTGTTGGTGAAGAGAAATAATTTCATGAGCACATAAACTTTAAAAAAGAAAAGAATAATCAGACAATAACGGAAAAAACGAAACCACTATTGAATGAATACTGCAAGCACTTGGTGAAAGTTCGATTACTATCTAAACTTTTAAAAGACGGGGCAGAGAGGCGAGTTGAAATTTGAAAAACTTTGAAATCCATATCATCAAAATTTGCACAGAAATTTCCATGCTTATCCGTCAGCTTAAAAGAATTGAATTTTGCGTTGAACGATATGCAAAACGTTTTCTATAAGAACGCATCCCCCGGACAATTAAGGAACGTAACTCGAAAAAGTACATAACGAGTGAATACATCAATAAGACCGCGTAAATAAAAAGCATAGAAATTATAAACGAAACATTATAATGATGCAAGGGAGAATATGAAAATGATAGGAACTACGACATTCTACTTTAAAACTTAGAAACCAATGTAATCAATGGATAATAAATGTCAACATGCTATATCTGATCGTTGAGAATAAATCTATAATAAAAATGTTCTCATATCCTCTACATAATAGTAAATACATTCTGAGTTGTATAAGAAGGAGCAACAATCACTGAATGAAATGAAAAAAGATAGTGATATATTCGATTAGCGATAATAAGCCAACAATATAGCTGTTCAGCGCTATTTTGAGAAACATAACGCTATAATAGTTATCATTCTACTGAAAAAAGCTTGTGCCATTCATAAAAATTAACTTTCATCGATGTCAACGCGACAAATATATGAGTGGCTATTTGAAGATGCTATTGTTAAAGCCCTTTATCCAATCGAAATCCCACTCCAGCGACATTCAGGAATGAAGACCACGAGCAAAAAAAAACAACTTAAGTATGCACAAGTTGCAAAACGTTGAAAACAAATGGAATGGGGAAATGTATGATGACAACATAATGCAATCGACACATCATCCGAAATTTTTACACTATTGAACTGCATACGGATCGAACATATTATTCTTGAGGTTTCAATTTTCCCTCAACTGGATACACTACACAATGTTCGTAGCTTCAGCAAAGCTCATCCGATGATGAAAACATGCCTGTGAATGTACATTCAAACAGCATTCAATCGTTTCCTAACGCTTTTATGATCAACGACCGATAAATTCACACAATTTAAGAGTTTAGCCAAATAATGAGACATAAGGAGATGAACATCTCGCTCAATCTTCAAATATACTTCTTGCCATAAATTCTCTGATTATTCGCAGTGTATATCAATAAAAAAATCACTCGTATACGAAACTATTACGATGTGATTTCAATCGGCTATTCTAAACGTTCAAGTACTGTTGATGCAGTTCACCGGTTTTAAATACTAGACTATGCGTTCAAACGAATATGGATGTAAATCGGATCCGCATGCACATTCTTCGTTATGGTAGAAATCAATTAAAGAAGAAAAACTTTTCAAAATAGCAACAATAACAAATGCGCTCAACAATAAGGCTGCTATTTACAGAGGCGCATATTTACAATGTTTATATTGCAATTCGCAAAGTAGCTTTCCATCCACCAAAATGTTCTGCAAGCGAATTTACAACGCATTGGTAAGAGCATTGTCTAGATCATTTGGCGCTCATTTCTTCAACGTAAAGTTGTACTACCTTATTTTCCTATTCAACATCCTAGCAGTTCACATTTCCTAGGCAAACTGAAACTCTGAAAAACGAATTGATGCTACTCGATGAAAATTGTCTCATGTAATGAAGAGAATACCATTAGAAGCAGAAATGCACTGAACCGTCACAGCAACATTTCACATGAAGACATTTAGATCCTTTCCAATACGAAACAATCTATTTGCAATCAGAATGCTCCAAGATGTACACCTGCGCAGTGATTCACCCTGCTGCTCTTACTAGGCGCTCTACGATGACTCAAGATGTCACTACGGGAAAATTTGTGCAAAAAAATTTACACATCTCATGTTCTGCACTAAATGCTGCCCACATCACAAAATAACACAACATCGACAAATACCACTTCGTACGGGTTGCGCTGAGACGGGTGGTGTCGCCGGCGCAAAATATGCGTGAACCTCAACATCCGGTTTCAAACTCTGTAATTCATAAGTAGCATACATATTCGCAAGTCAGAAATGTGAACTACTGTTTGATGGTGTTTGATAAATTGATAAAACTCAAAAAGTTATCTGATTGCTCGCCCGATACCTAATCACTGTTTAGGCTTACTTTACCGACAAAATGAGCGAAAGTCTTTCTCCCCTCAAATAAAAATGGTTTCATTTAATAAGACAAAATTGGAGCCATGTCTCGTCGTTCCCATATCCATTTTATGTGTGGCAATCGATGGCTTCAACTGCTGAACTACTACACATATAAAAGTGATTCTGAGAATAAAATTAAAAAGCTTCCTTATCAAAAAGGAATGAAATGGTAAATGACTGGCATGAAACCTCATTAGAAAATGGTGGTTTGAATGAAGCAATCATCGCAACGGTTATAAAGTCGTGCAAGAAGCTCACAGTGATATTAAAAGAAAGGGACGAAAAATGCCACTTCTTAAAAACCGACGACTTCCAACTTAAATTGCTTGTTCAAAATGATTATTAAACAATAGTATAACCTGCGCATAGGTCGAATTGTCTGAGAAGCTGCTCTGTCAATTGCTGCGATCAGAATCGAAATAAGAATTAGGCTAAAAGGAAATGATTGTATGTGCTCACCTTGAACCGCTTGATAGCATCTTTGGTGATGTTCTGGCAATCGTAGAGGTCGATTCGTTGCATGGAGCGTACCTGTCTCATATAGTCGAGACTGACATCTGTGATTTGAGGGCAGTTGTCGAGTTCGAGAATTACCAGTCTTTCTCTGAGACTGTGGTTCAAACATAACTGTCGAAGACCCGCATCCGTAATAAGTTCACAATGTGAAAGACTCTATAAATTTTGTCCTCATAAAAAGCCATTAAAAATATACACAACTCAACTAATTTCTGCAAAAAAACACTACTGTGTTTGTAAATTCATTCATTATTTTGAACTTTCCACCTCAAGGCGTCCTCAGATTTTATTCATGGCATGTACCATCTTGAAGTATTAGCATAGATGTTCACAAATAAATATTTAAAAAGAGAGAAGGGTGAGCAAAACGCATCCCCTTTTTCTGTCTACTTCCACTCCTCATGTATTTCTTTGGATTCGCTCTTCAACTGATGAGACCAACGTAAAACCGCAACTATAGAGAGTAGTGAAGTTAAGATATCAGTAAACATTACGATTAAATGTTGCACTGAGAGAAAGAATACACATTAATATTCGTTCTAACTGACTCGGTCGGCCACTAAAAATGTGAATAAGCCATCATCAGTGCACAGCCAAATTAAACGATCGACGAAGAAGACGGGCTCTAAGACGTAGCAATGTTTTACTGAGCATATCAAAAGCAAAAGTGCCAATTTATGCCTAAGCTCAATAATTAGGTTTTAAACAATGCTCCAAAGCACCTAAGCTAAAAACTCACCAAATTCACTAGACGTGGACATCCTTTACTCAGGTTTTCGAGCGTAACATCAGTGATGAGTGAGCAATCCTCCAAATCCATTCGTTCGAGTTGATTACACTTTTTTGCGAGAACGGCGAAGCCATGATCAGACAACAATGAACAACCAGCCAGCTCAATATCCCTTTAAGAAGCTAGCATAAAGTGCACTTTAAAACAACAAACGAACAAGGCAACTGAACAGACACAGCTGCAATCTTACAGTGTTACAACTTATACCGCAAGAATTGGCCAACCGAGGGGTCATTCATATCCAACCTAGAAAAGCGATGAGGCATGCTGAGTCTTGAAACCTCTTAAAATCTCAAAATTCTTTCCGCTCTCTCCAAAGAATGACGAAAAATTATAGATTATGATTTTCATAAAGCTTCTGGATTAAGCAGTATTTAAACACCATAACAAACTGCACAACCACCTCCAATGGAATTTTCAAAAAACTCTCTTCAGCGCACTTTACTGCTCGCAGAAAAAAAACGTGAACAGTTAAAAGTTTTTGTCTTATATAAAGCAGTAGCTGCCACAGTTATGGGTCAACCGTTACAAACATATAGCGCCTCAATTATATCGCTGATCGACGAAGGAGGTACTAGACGCACCATAATTTTGAAATAAAGCTGCATTCGACGAAAATGAATGTTGAAAAACCAAGAAAGCAGGATAAAGAAGAAGATGAAAAAAAAGCGAAAAACGCAAAGAGAGGCGTAGTGAGTTCATTGCCGTGAAAAGGAAGTCGACCTTTTCGGTGTAGAAAGAAAGTCCTAGGGAAAGGAAAAAGAAAAGAAAGTTGCCAAAGAGAGAATGCAACATCGTTCTACGTGCAGCGTCCTCAAGACTACAAAATAATGATATAATTCCTCTCCAACTGCGAAAAAAAGAGTGAAGAGCACCACTCCACCACCTATGAGAAAAAAGGTTCAACGTCCTTCTACACAAAAATTGAAAGATGCAGTAGTCCTTATAAATGCAAAAGGAGAGCAAAACCTTTCCTAATTCTGAAAAGGAATATGCACGCTTCCTCCCAATTTTAAAAAGGAATGCCTGGCATGGCTATCACAGCTCTGTAAAATGATCTGCATAAATAGATATTAAAATAGACATTAAAGAGAAATAAATAGGTATTAAAGAGGACATTATATTTTCGGAAAAATCTTCTCCGGGCCTATTCGACTGGCCTTGAAAAGAAAAAAATATGACTCGAAATGACAGATAATCACGGCATTTAAAACTCCGCTCCCTCTTCACATTTTTTGATCTGCAAAAAAACTGAGATGAAAAGACGGAAAGGAGATTACTATCTCCTAGTTGACTTACAGCAGATCTCTCACACTGCCCGGCCAAGAAAAATTTTGGCTCGTTCGCCAGCTAGTGATTTTTTTTCCATTTCGCTCGCCTCAACATGAAGACATACGACTTCATTGAACTATTTTCTTCAAGGTAAACAGTCAAAGCATCTCATACAAGATCCTTTACGGTACTCCAAATTTTATGAAGCAGTTTCAAAACCGGGATGCTCCACTCGTTATAATCATGGCTTAGCCACAATATCATCGAACAAATTAAATAATTACCTAAGCAGTGGACATCCATTAGCAAGACAAATTAACGAACGATCCGTGATCTGTGAACACATCGATAAGCAGAGATATTCGAGACTTCTACATCCTGCGGCGATATCTGCTACTGTGTCGTCTACGATAAAGCATCCAAGCAGATTCAATGCCCGCAACTCCTTACAGTAAGCGCCCATATCAGTGAACACATTCTCCGTTATCTGAAAGAGTTTTACCAGCTCATCGCTTCCATTTGATTCTTCAAGTCTTCTAAGCTGAAAGAAATTGAGATTCTTAAGAACGATTAAAAAAGTTCTTATTCAGGTCTTGCCAAAGAATTACTCGACCTATTTCAAATTGAAGCAAGACTGCCATGAATTTTGGGCCTTGAACACTTTCAATCACGAATTTTATGAGCTTTCCATGCAAAGTAATCTAAATACCTCACACCACCAACCCAGATGGTGATGAGAGGGTAGGCGAAAACCGCTGAATATTTTTTAAAGGGGAATTAGCTCCTACATAAGGTTCTTCTCGAACATTCTTAGTTTCTCTTGATATATTGCCGTAAAAACTGACTACCAGGTGTTAAGTGAGTAAAAAACATACTCCCTCACAGCCTCGGCAAATAAGCGTATTAAGCCTTGAACATCTTTGCAATATCGACTGCACACCTAGATCCTGTATATTCTCACACCAACTGATGTTAAGATATTCGAGTTGTCTGCAACCCTCACTGCAATACACATTAGTTCAGCTTTTGCTTTACTCGACTACATTATAGTGACAGCAAATAAAATTGCTAAATAATTAACGTGTCTCAATCATGAACTGACTAAAGAATTTTTGAAAGACCAGAGACATCAGAACATTTTCTTATGGGAGCTGTTAAGGTTGCAATTACTCGTCAATAAAACCTCAACTCGATTAGCGCAATCTATCGAGATCAATAGTCAATGGGTCTGTTGTCTGTTCGACGTATAGGATGCACTGCTGCCCATTTTCGCCATCTATAAAGGGCACATTTTTGACATGCATGAATTAATAAAAATTAGAAAGAAGGAGAGGATAGTAGATGAGGGGAGGGAATGTGAATATAAAATGAAGAATGGAGGAGCGATTAAGAAAAAAGGACGATAAAGGAAAGGAGGGCGGGGATGGCATAGCAAAAGCTCTAATGAGTGGCGTTTCCAATCGAACTGTTAAGCTAGAAAGGGTTGAAGTCAATGGCATTTCCGATCAAATTAATGGCTTTTTTTCATGGACAAGTTACCCGGAATAAAACTATAGGACGAAGAGATTCAAAATACGTTTACGATAATGGAAAAACTCTCTATCTGAATGAAGGTTGATCAGTAGGTTTTAAGAAACATATGCACAATTAAGTGTGACTGATTTGGGGGACGATGAGTTCTCTATTAGCAACTTGGAAGCTCTGAAATCGTTGAACTGGGCGAAGCAATTCGACATTGCTTTGAATATGAAGAAAAAATGATGACAATTTTCTTTTGTATCGATAAAAATCGAACCCACCTTATGGCCTTCAGTGACTTATCGGTAATAGCGGTGCAATTTTCCAAATCAAGCCATAACATACGATGACAATTCCGACCAAGATAGTCGCATGTGCTGCAAACATGTCACTTTTAAGCGACAGCATAATTTCTTCAAGCGGATTCAGCGCAACAAATTCGACATCCATAGTAGAACTTTGCCTCCGACAATATTCGGAGAAAAGCATTCACATCACGAACATCAGTTCACCATAAAAGTTCAAGTAAATAAAAAGAAAACATAGACGCAATATTTGTCTTGCTGCGGTAATGGGGCATGACGTATATGACTTAAGCCACTTAACGAGGAACACTTCCTATTTTCAGATGAGCGAGACTGCGAAGCCGCTCAACGAAATTACTGTCGTATTCATTTTGCAGTTATCAGTAATAAAAGGTGCATAACTGCATTCCTTTGTCTGCATTCCTTTCCGCAGACTGATTTGCGATTTGTGCGTCTGCTTTGAAAATATTTACATTCGAAATCCAAGTCCTTACAATATGCGTTAACCAACATGATTGGAACAAGCACAATTATATAATCAACACCTTTTTGCCAATGTGGTACCATGACCAAATATGTTTCTCTGAAAGAAACTCCAGAATTCCCAATTCCGCGAAGTCTTTGAAGCAATATTTCGGCTTGCCCTGACTCTCAGCTATTTCTAGCGCACGAATAGTTTCAGATGTTTGAAGAGTTGACTTAAATGCGAAAAGTCGAACAAGCAGAGCGGAAGATAGAAGCCTTGGCATGCCAGAGAGATCGGTCATTTTTCGGAGCATTTGATGCGCGATGCTTGGGGCCAGCGTTATCATGGACACGAATCGACGCTCATAAAATGACATAAACGAGCCCCATAAACGTAGAAAAAATATGCTGGAAAAGGCGAATACCGCCACTTCATTTCCACATATGGCCCCACTCAACAATGAGTTCAATACACTCTCTTAAGTTGCTTCCGCCGACTAATTCATCCTATTTAATTTCGAAGCATATTTAATTTTAATTTAAATACATAAATAAATCTTATATAACAAAAAAAGGGAACAAGTCTTACGAATCGGTAACTCTTTTGCATTTATAGAGTGAAAGATGTTCTATATTTGGACATCTGAGTGTGAATGAACGCAACGCTGCCTCTTGAACATTTTCGCAACCTCGAAGGCTCAACTTCTTTAAGAAGCCACCACAACGTTTCGCAAGATTCTCAACCACAGGCGCCTGAAAGCTGCTTTTAGCAATATCGCGAAAGAATATTTCTTTAATGTTCACTCGTTTAAATTGAAGAAGCACAGAAAGTTAGTCGGAATAAGGCGATCTATAGTATAGCCATATGAAAGCCTCGGCAAAACAAACAATCTCATGAAGGAAGCTTGCTTCCCTTTTCTGTGTCATTTATCCCAAATTCCAAAAATTCCGGAATTTTTTGCACCCATGGACTATTTTTGCAGCCGATGAACCACTGGTTGCCTTTTAAGTCCTCAGCTAACGAATAATAATTTTCCAGAAATGAGCGATTGAATGATCCGACTTTACCTTAGATGATCGCGTGCGAAAGAGAAGAACTTAGAATGCAGAGAAAATTTTCAAGAAAAAAGGTGGAACGATGACTATCCTAAACTTCATGAACATGTTATGGGGTGGCTCATGATGATCCGTTCGTGCCTCTTCAGTGCGCTTAAATGGAGTTAGAAAAGATTAGGGGTTAGATTCTGATTTTTTGGTCTCAACAACGATATAAAAGATTAGGCACATTGAATTTTTCGTAGAAACAACAAAAGAATTGCGAATGTTTAAGAAATAGATAACAGCCAATGAATTAGCGTGCTTTTTGAGAAATGATTTAACTTATTTCAATAAAATGCAGCAAACACAGAAATAAAAAATGGCAAATATTTTTCCGATGAAACAGCCTAAGCTTTATTTCATGCTGATTTGATGGAGAATGGAATGTGTTCTTCGTTCTCAGTCAGTTTATCTCTAGACGAACTTTTTCGCCTCATATAAAATGCGTTAGCAACAAGTGAGCAACATTGTTTGCACAGTGACCAAGGTCATGTAGGCCATAAAAAAGTGCTATTTTTGTGCACAATATTTCATATTCAGCAGTGATAAGAGAAGCAAGTAATAGCCGTTCTTATGGACGGAAAGGAACCGGAACAGCTTCCTCAGTTTTTCGAAATGATAAAAACAAAGGGAGGGACCAGCATGACCCTCAGAATGATGTTCTCAGGTATACGAGCAAAAAGAAGTTTAAAGATAATTTATTTTTCATACTGCACTATACTGATATAGATGAGCTCACCGCCAACATCTTCAACTGGTCGAGACAGGTATGTATTCATAAGATGAAGTTGGATTTCATGCCAAAGCCACAAACAGGTGGTAAAATAATATGAGAAGAGAGAAGGGCAAAGATGAAAAAACGAACAAAACTTCTTTTGTCCCCTCTGCTCGTAGGCCGAGGTCACAACTAAATCGAGGTGCCAACAAAGGTTTCAGTTCGTGTACTACTCACAGGTGAACGCATCAGATGATGCATGATTCCGCATAGCTCGTTCATAAAGGATATAGCTTTAAGGCGACGAAACTGCTGTGTCGGTGTTCTAATGCGATGCTCTCGAACTGTTCAAACCTATGCGCTTCTCATCTATCGGACTTCACACTTCACAGTGCGCAGCGACCTCTCTTATCCGCTTGAAAGAGCCCAGTGATAGGCACTGATAAGAACACTCAAAGCATCGGCCTTTTAGATGTTGCCACGACGCTATTCCGCACTGAAATTGATAAAGTCGCATTTAGGTCACAGCCATGCTCCCATCTTAGAAAATCGAATAAAAGCATTTCATGAATGTCACCAGTAACACAATGTTCGGGCAACAAACGTTGAGTTATCAAGAAAAAAGAAATTGAAATTTCGTAGTAGGATCAGAAGAAGTAACCTTGATATCCTTTTGAAATTGAAAGAGGTCCACTTGTTGCCAATTACTGCCATCCAGTGCGAGCATATTCCACTGTCGACAAGTCTGCGCACATCGACATAGTGAGGTTATATCCAGAAATGAGAATATCCTGAAACGACTCTTCTTAACACACCACATCCCATTTCAACAATTTACCGCCACGCTTTATATCATCGCGACAAGTACAAGCAATTCATGTGTGCTCGTGATATAAACGAAGAGAACCTGAGTGGCAGCATTCTTTAGAATCCAATGGCCCTTACACTCTTTGTGGAGGCAATAATAAAGTAGGACGTTGGCATGACTGCTTCGAGGTTGGCTCGAGCTTATATAAGTCAAAATTTTATCATCGCTTTGCCAGAAACTGCACAATTCCGATAATTGGCGCACATACTTCTCAAACTTTCTTAAGACCGAGAAGCTATCCTTCGAGGCGTTCGTTCATTTCTGCTCATGCTCAGGATGCAGGAGCCGTTTTCGCTTTGCTATTACATCAGCTGTTCAAAAAAGAAAACCTCTTGCCAACCATTATTGAGTCAAGTCTCAAACTGATTAAAAAGAACTCCATCTCCCTTACGGCTGATCGTCACACCTTGCAGACAATATATCACTGATGAGCACTCATAAAGAAATTATCATAAAATAATTGATAAGCTTTCCACTCATGTTCGCTTTTTTAAGCACCAACCTGGAACAATATAACAACGGTTTGGTCCCTCGATGACTAATTATTCAACAAACAACATTTAAGAAAAATTTGTTGAATACCATCCTATGCCTATTCAAGGATTAAAATGATAGATGACTACAGACCTATGCAAATCAAATGCCCTCGGGGTTCGGCGATTTAAACTCAAAGCTGTTAGTGAAAATAACACATTTCTTTGCTTCATGGAGAATGGTTCTTCAAATGGAGAAAAATTTTTCATTAAAACTATCTATAAGTCAATGTTCAAAAATTTTATCAGCAAATCTATCGGCATCGCCGTCTCCGAGTCACTACGTAAAAAGTATACGTTACGGTTGCAGGTCCTCTATGAATGTTAGAACAAAATTGCCCAAACATTATCCTGAGCAATATTTTAGTAAGCAACACGACCGACAACTTACTTAAAAACTACAACATTTATTGGCTTCAACAGGTGTTCGAAAGAAGAAACTATCTACTTGATAGTGTGTTAGCATCGTGTATACAAAACAGTTTAATTTGCTTGAAATGCATACTCCTTCTATGGAAACGATACATGATTATCATGCACTGTCCACGCACTCCACCTATTTTTCCTCCTCCCCTCCTGACCTCTGCTCCTCCCGCGACAGACATGGCTGCAATGTCTTCAGCAACAGTGATTTTCGACCTGCTGCCAAAAAATGAATTGCTAGTTAGCGTCACCACCGAATCTGTCGATTAAAAGAATTGCCGGCGTTCAATGCAACGACGCCTTTATTGATTATTTTCGTTAAGAAGACTGCCCTCTTAATGAATAATCAACAATTTTATAGACGCAGGAAGCTTTTGAGGGCAGCTGCACATAAACTAGTAATTTTATCCACAGCCGTTTGGCGGTAAGGACATGAAACAAAGATGAAGCACCTTAAGAAAAAACCGTTGCATACAGTGTTGAACGCTTCATCTTGACAAGATCCGTTCACCTTGTGCAGGGCTCACTTAGATTCTTGTATATTGGTTAAGGAAAGCGATTAAATATTTACTTACATGACTAGTTAGAATACCACTTAAGGCTCTTCTTTGGGAAAGATTCGTGCAGTTCATTCACCAATGTCCTCATCATTTTGTTTCCTAACCTCTTCTTCATATTAACTCCGTTTTGACTCCACAGTGATTTCATTCAAACTTTATTTTCGAATGTGAAAAGCAGAATAACGAACAACGCATCTTTCGAAAATTCAAAAACTTAATGTCAGCACAAGCTGAACAGACACAGCACCAAAAACGGCGATATATAACGCAGTGAATCGAAGCGTGTTTGGCTCTACTTTCACGCATTTGCTTCAATTCACTTCAACAGTACGTTTCCTGCTTGATTATGTTTTCTTTTTTCGAATCTCCCAACCACAATCTTCAGAACTCCAAACATTCACATCTAATCCATTCAGTGAATGAAGGAAGTGAACCTTTCTAAATAGAAAACTCTGCGTCAACGAACCGCTTTTTTAAATTATGTTCTAACGAAATAAAAATTTTACTTGTATAGTGGGAATGAAAGAACATCTGCGATGAAATAATTATCGTGTAAAATTTGCTGCTCACCTCAAAATTAATTCTTTTGGCAGGATACGATTGATGAGTGGTTGATCGGTTTGTGATGGTAGCAGCGTTGTTATTAAATACATCTGCAAACAAACTTACCTCAATAACAATTAGTAATTTAGCTATTTATCTCACTAACTTTCCATTAACTAAATTGAAACTTTCGTCAGTAATGAGTAAATTAAGTATCGAAGAGAAAGAGCTTTCGGCATATTTACTGAGGGAATCTCCATGGAAGGAAATCCTCATGTACATTCAACTGGCAGTAAACTTTTCGATTTTCATTTAAGCAATTTCAAGTTATTCAAAAATATGGAGCAAAATTAAATGGTCAAAATTTCACATAGTAAAATAAACATAAATAATATTAATTTATAAGCAGAAGGAGTGACAATAAAATTTGAAGGAATATTTGTCGATTAAATAAGAAAAGCGCTTCCATATTGCACGTCTATCACAATTTTTCAGTATAGAATATGCCATTCGAAGCACGCACTCAACTATCCAATAAACAATATACGTCAATGCAATGCACTCTCCTTTCAAGCGACTCCACAAGACAACAACACCCCGGTCGAAATGAATGTAGCGCGATCTGTATGCAGCGATCATATCGACGCAACTATTTTTGTTGTTTCGTTACACTCTCTCCTCTACCTCCCTCCCCTTACCCCCCCCCCCCCCCCCCCCCCCCCCCCCCATGTCACTATCATTTCGCGAAGGCGATGTGTAAAAAGCAGTTGATAAAAATATTCCTTCCAGCATTGATTTTAAAATATTCACTCTCTTATTATTAAGAAAATTTTTCTAATATCCGCGACTTCGTAAAAAAGGAAATTCTCGGCGCTTCACGAGGTCGTTTTGGAGATTTTTCTGACTTCCACTTCAAAGGCTGCATGGATCATAAAATTTTGCTCCAAGAATGCGAAATTACGGTCATTCTGACATATGAACGCCGAGAGGAAATAATGGAAAAAATACCTTCCATTGTGAATAGCGCTCATCCCTACAAAAAATTACATAATAGAAAAAATACCTTCCATTCTGAATAGTGCTCATCTCTACAAAAAACTATATGTCCTCGAAGTGCACTTCTTCTTCCATACTTGCGTTTTTTTGAAAGTTTTTGAACTTGCCACTTCTGAATGCATTTTATACAGCTCGCGCAATGAGGCTCGAAAGTGATTTTTTAAATTTGTGCGACTGCATCGTAACAAAGATGCGGCAGAAAAAACGATGTAAATGTGTGCTCATATATGTGTCATACATACATATATATACGCCCATTACCTAAGATATCCAATAATTGCGGCATTAAACGTGGGATAATGCAACCTGCAAAATTAGATGCGCCATGACACAAATGCGGTTTAAGAGATTAGTAGCGCATCGCTGCTGAATAGTCGATGTGCGACGATGATTGAAGTTGTGTTTTCACTTTCACTTTCTGCAGAGTCATGCCTTGTCTATTTACGTAATAACATAACGCCGATAGCTTGTCTCTGAAGCTGAAATTCGAGAGATATAATAGAGATTTTAGGATATAAGACACAAAAATATCATAAAAGGCTGTAGTTCAAATAATGTCGCGCAGCTTTCTATCAAAAGACTTCATATAAACTACCGCCCATCATTTACATTTTGGGAGCAAAAATCCCATTTTCCATATTGTCTTTGTATTTATATCAAGTAGGGTACAATGCGCGAGTAAAGCATAAGTACAGCAAAACTTGTTTTTTAGAACGGTCCTATATTTTCCCTCAATAAACTCGTAGAGCGTTATAGAAGTTCTTTTTGCGAGGAAACGCGGACACGCCCTACTCTTTTTCAACTGTACTTATAACTAAAACACACTCTACTTTTTTCAGTTCAGAATAAGCTGCATCGTTGCGCTTCCCCAGCTTCAAAGTTGAGCGTTTCACTCCTACAGTTTCCATAGATTGGCGTTTGAAATGAATAAATTGTTTGAAGATGCAGCGCTGAAATACTTGTTTTATATCTTCAATAACTTCATTGAAAACGCCGCATTATTTTGCATTCCTCTCTTCGTTCCGTAATTCCTCTACTCTGAAACATTCGCATTCTTTTTTTTATCTTTTCGCATTGTATTCCCTTTCCTTTCCTTCATACAGCCACTAACGCTTGAACAGTAATAGGGAAATCGGCGTAAGATTGCTCAGGACTGCGAGAAAAGAAACATTGCATGAAGGCATCCGAAAACTTGCTAGCACCGTCAAATATGCCATTGGACTTCTTTAAATGTTTAATGCACCATTAAGAAACCAAAACAACTGACAGCTAATAATATTATCCAAGCGCGTTCGAGTGAAAGCTGGCCTGCTGAAGTGTTTCACTTAATATGGCTTATCATAGAAAATCCCTAGGATCATCAATATATGCGATATTGCCGACCTTAGAACATTCATAGGAACCTCTATTTCTAAAGCTTCACGATAAAATCTACGAAGTTTTGAGAGGAAGCCAGAAGCATGTGGCGCTAACAAGAAATAACGTTTGTATTAAGAACAAAGCATGCTTTAAAAATGCTCTAAATAATCCATGATAAGATTATCCCTGACTAACTATGATATACGGAAACTCGCTTTTCAAACTACAGGTAGTGATTCAGTACTGTGTGTTGAAATTAAACGCAACTCAGTAAAAATAAGATGAGACTAACTGTGCTACTGAGCAAATGTTTTGCTCGATTTTTTTAACATAGATGAAAAGTCAAATGATATGAGTACTATGAGAGAATTATCAAAGTATGCTATAGGCGTTTGATATGTGAAGTAAAATTCCTCAAGAAACTGCTCTCTATCAATTAAGATTCACAACATATCAAAGCTTACTTTTCGTTTACGGAGAAGAGTTTCACACTCTCTCAAATGTTTCAAGCCGTTCCCATGATAATTTCTGTTTTTCTAATATTGGAAATGGTCCTTCAAAAAAAGCAAGATAGCCGTCACGAGCAGATACTCACTTGCCCACACATACGTATATACACACGCACACAAAAAAACACACACACGCTCGCATATAAACAAACGCGGATGACCGCATGCATAGACACTCACCAAAGAACCAACGCATAGAACCTCGAAGTTACGATCCCCCTCTTTTATGTGAAGGAAATCCTTGTTTAGAAAAAAAAGAAAAAAAAAAATTGTTCCAAAACTTCATCACGCTGCAGGCAATATCTGTTGGAGGTCCGTCACAAACACTAGTACAGCATTCCACATGTGAAGTTCGGCGAATGAGTATTTAAAGCTCAATTGACCGCCAGCTTCCATAAATTACTAAAAAAACAAATAAGCAAAGAAACGCACCAGAAAAAAAAATGTAAATGAGCGAAAAAAATGCGACAACATGTCGATTAAGTTGACTTTTCGAAAAAATCTAGAAGAGATCCGCTTCTCTGTATGTCGATCGATGCGAAATGCATCATTCACCAATATAAAACATACACGAATTTTCTTACATCTAAAAAAGTCCTTACAATCTTGATAGATCAACGTGAAAATACGGTATGCCCAACTGCCCAAATTTCGATAAGCTACAAATATGACATAATGATGCGCTTTTGCAAGAGGATTTACGATGACAATAAAAGATATGTGGATGACACGCTTTCATATTTTAAATGATGAGACGTTTTATTATTATCGTTTACAAAGGATTCATTCTTTTGCGACCTAACTAGCATAAAACAGAAACGAAGCCGGTATGACAAGCAAACGCGCAACTTTCGACATATTTACCTTGCAATGCGCATTATTTCGATCAAAGTTTGCAGCTTTAGTTTCACTGCTTTCCTAGCTGAAATTACAAAAAAGACAAACATAGAAAGACAAACGGACATAGAAGTACACATATAAAAATACGTATGAATATGATGAAGTCATAACGCGATTTACGAATATGAATCTATAAAAGCGTATAAATTGTTGCATTTCATCAAACAATGAGTCCCATAAACTTATTTGGTTTACAACAATTCATAAACGATTTCCGAGTAAAAAAAAAACAACTTGTAAAATTCTGCCTTTCTGAGCAATAAATCAAAGAAATGAAGAGTTAAAAAATCGAAAACAAACCCTATACTGATCCTGAGAGCCATCAATCACGTGTGCGAGTTTATCCTTGTATTTGTATAATTTATAAATAAGGAGGTTTTTTGAGCTCTCCAATTCAGGCATCGCTTTCAGTTCTTCAACGTCGTCAGATTGTGAGTCGACAGTATTCGTATCAAAACGACGATCGAATCGAATCATTCGCAGCCTGCACGCCATAGTGCAAAAATACAGCCACCGATCGCACAACAGCGTTTCAACACTTTCAAAAAAGGTCTGGTTTCAACAGTTTGCTACAAAGCAAACAGTTGCCTCATAACAACGATTTTTTTTATAAAGGATACTTGTGAAAGCTATAAACTGCCGTAGAGCATGGAAAGAGTTATAAGTGTTAAAATTGGTTTGGAGTAGTGCTTCAATGGGAAATTTATGATATATGTGTGGGATGTGCGCAGATATTCGTGACAAGGAACGAGCAGCCCCACAATGGGACACAACGTGCTGCGCCTCGGGGAGTCAGTGCCGTGGCACGTTACGGATCACACTGAGCAGATAGACGACTCGTGTCAATTAAACGCGACACAAAACGGTACGTGGACGTACCCAACACCAGCTGACCAAGTGACATAGTGCGAGTCTGTTGGCACGATCTCGACAACGGGCAAACCAACCGGCTCGCTATTCAATGGCGAATTGAGTTCTTCGCGAATAGCGCAGACAAGATGCAGAATATATGGCAACTGCGACCAGACATGGCCGAGAATAGAAATATAGTGGGCAGTGAAATCATACGAGGAGGATAGGCACTTCAAGATGGTAGTGGAAAAGGTGCGTTAGGAGAGGGAGAGCGGAAATGAGGCAAACATAAGAGGTCTTAGAATAATGAAGACAAATAACCGCTGCGAGAGTGCCAGTTAGAAAACTAAGAAAAAGAAACTAGAAGGAACAACGTCGCGCATTCCTTAATGAAGAGAGTTTCCATTCGGAAAGAGGTGAAGGGAATCATAAGCTAGTTACCTACAAATGAAGTTCCTACAAGCTACGAAGGAAGTTCTCATACGCACTACTTCGTTGATCATCAAAATTGTGTGACATCGACAGGACTAAACGTTTATATTAAATGAGACACTCATTAGACCACCGCAACTGCAAAAAAGTGCTACTAAACAGTATTGACTTGCTATTTTCCGGATGTATCCAAGCGCAAAGTTTGAAATATTTTAGCCGAAGAAAAGCGAGCGTGACGCTTTTTTAGGAAAGGATGCGGACTGTGAGCTAAACAAAACCCCTGCTGGTGGTTAGAACATGGCGTATGACCTTGACGGAAATAATTACTGCTCCTTCAATAAGAGAAATGCACCGGCTGACTATTTCCACCATCAGCAACTCATGTCTTCCCGCCGATTGTAATGAAACAGCTGGTCTGCATGCCAACTCGTTGCTATATTTAGGTGATAAAGAGGATTCATATCCATTTGGGATTGTTTATTATACGGAAACAAGTATTTCTGTCGATTTTAGTTTTCAAATTACGCTGAAAACACAGCAAATATTTACGATTGAGATCAGGTCGTTCAGTTTTAGTTGGACTTGGAAAAACCCTGTCACTGAATCCTTTCTTCCTTCTCTCGTATCATATCATGTGCCGTTAGGACAGTGAACAAGAAGAAGTAACACTATCTAAAAAAATTAACACCAAATGAGGAAGTGTCAGCAATTGGTGCAGATGAACCCTTACGGTTAACTGCTAGGTGCATAACCACTTAAGGTCGTATGCTACGTCTCCCAGATGAATTACTTAATATACGATGAAAGACAAAAAGCTGTTTGTTGTGTCGACATATTTTACCGTTTAGAGGAAGAATAGGAAGACACAGCTACGAATACCAAATACGTACATTTTTTGAATTAACGTTCATATGTACGAGTGAAGCATAAAAATGTAATGGAATGAAGGCTGCAGACAGAAGGCGGATGAGCAGAAAAAACAGAAAACTTCAAAGAAGAAACATTAAAAGACAGTGAAACCTATAAGCTAAAGAACAATTACATAATGCAGCCTTTTGAAGAAATATGCGGCTTGAGAACAAAAAAAAATCAGCCGTTAACAGCCATAACAGATCAAATATTAAGCGTTAAGCAGAGCAAGTAACATATCCGAAAGTTTACTTTTATTTTACAACTTATTCTGATCAATTTAAGTAAACCTGCATGTGTGCATGTGCACAAATGTAGATAAAGAACAGACTTTGTTTCCACTAAAGCAGCCTACCACTACTCAAACGCCCTCTTCTTTACATTACTCTGCGAATTACAACATGTGCTCATGTATCATTTCCTTTACAAATCCTAGATGAAGTGAAGGACAGCGAAAAAAGTGAAATTCATAAAAAGATTGCCCGTTTTGGGGTGAACAAATTAGACAAATGAAAACTTTTCGCATCAAAAACTTATGAGTTCAGGAGTGAGAATCATTCACACACTCATAAACTGTCCGAATCCACAATCTAGAGATTTCCTCGAGGGAAGTGATGGGTTGCTGCCATCCTCCCAACTTTGATAAGCGCATAAAACTATCCAATCAACAGAACGTTGCAACCTGATCCTAAACGCTTACATAACAATAAAGTTGTGCATGTGTATTCACATAAAGGCATATCCCACTTTATATTAAATGACAGAATATCCTAAAATGAAATAACTAAAAAGTTAACCTTTTTGACAACATGTTCATTTTGGAGCATATATGGACAAAATATGAGCACAGACAGAAGAATATAGGCAGAAAGCAGACAGAAGAAAACATCTGACTCCAACAGGAAATTTTTACAGGCATCTGACTTCAATTATGGCTGAAACCTATCAATGGACTTATCTCAGGTTTATCAAACTTACTGCAAATCAAGCTTAATGTTCAAGACTACAAAATTATACGCACCGTGGAACTGACTGGATAACAACACTGAGGTTACATCTTTCGATCTTCGTCACATATGCATGCTATCAATAAAACCTCACTGAATTTGATGTCAGTTACAGTATGCAAAGTGAGCATGGACGCGTAGCCGACGAAAGCAAACAGAGCACAAGCTCACCAAAGCAAGTAATACAATGTGTGCCTTTACATTTTGCTCACCAGAATAGGCAGTTTCTTAGATAACCAGCGGAAAAGGCATTCGTATTTTGACCGATTTGGTCACTAGCGTGGATCTCATATAAAAATTTAGTTCTTTTGTAACTCGCATCTTATGGTGTTCATTATACCTATCGAAATTTGCAACGACTGCAATTTCCGAACTGAAATTATCGCACACAGATTGGCACGCATGCTTACGCAAGCAAACACTTTCACTTGTAAAAGGGCGCAAAAAGGCATTCCACACTAGATTTTTGACTTTTATCGACGCTCGGTTAACTGTAATCAGCAGCTTTTCCACCTGAGGCTGCTTTCGACATGGACAATTTCAAAAAAGATTATTGTAGACACAATAAATTTCGATCTAAACATTGCCAAACACATCACGAAAGTATCTTTTAACTAAAACTGACTCCGACATGACAATTTTAGGCTTACAAACAAGCGCGAAGGCTGATAATAAACCGGCTAGTAAAAAGAGAGAAAGCAAAACGGATATAACACTCGAAAACAGCAAGTGGGAATATACTTTTATGTGGATACCATACAAGCATACCACTATTAAAATGAGCAGCCAAAGAATGCACACATGAACCTCACGCTGCACAAATACCAAAGTGGCGTTTGCATTGCACTTTATGATATTCGTGTTGAGGACACAGATAATCCATTAAACTGATAACCTCAACGAAAGCGTCTTCAATCACAAACTTCCGTTTCGTTGTCCAATCGAGTAGCTATAACAGCGCTTTATTCTTGCATAACTACGGGATCCTCTGAGGGAGTTTTAGACGATGAACAAATAGGACATGGAAAAAACAGTTCGAGTAAACTAGTAAGTAGAAAGAGATTGCCTAGAGCAAAAATACAACTTCCAAAAAACCAATGAGTCATAAATTAGCAAGCAAAACATAGTGTTTTTGAGGCATGAGGTGTTACATATGAGAGTGCTATCATGTACGGATTCTGTGTCTCTAGATAGCATACTCATCATGACCATTTTCAAATTGCACTTTGTGCTCATTGAAGGGACTCTTGCCAATCACAGAGAGCGGTCTAAAGTATCTCCATTATCGCCGCAGAGAAAAACGCACTTCTTTTCAAACGCTCATTACATCATGGCATAGAGCATATCTACAATATAAATGCTAATTCAGAAGCGATGATTACAAAGGAGGAAGGAGATCACTTCGGAATTGCACACCTATTACGCAAAAAACATTCGAAGCAAATGTTTTTTCGCCTCTGCTCTAGCTGTGATATAGCGATTAAAACTTCACTCAAAATGTTTAAGAGGCGACTTTCAAGTCTTTCCTTTAGCAGCTATAAAATTATTTCAGTGGCCGATGATCGCCGAACTCATCGCTCCCACTATTCCACTATGCCATATTTGGTGTAACTGCTTTATTCTGTAATATTTTCTACGACGGTTCCATTGATTCGAATTAATTTTCTAATCTTATTCATTCTATAGATAGCAGCGGTTTCGTGGCATTTCAGAAAGTTGGAGGAATGATGCATATACGGATGATAAAAAAGGTAGGACACAAACAATGTGGCCTCTTCATAAACGTTCACATATCCATGCGATAAATTCGAATATTGAGCGCTGCATGAATGACAATGAACTGTTTGGTGCTTGATTAGCAAATGCATTATTCCCAAAAATTCTGCGTTATTCATATCATTTACTTCACATGACTTCTACGCTACATGTTCTTCAAAAAAGTTAAACAAAAAACTTTGTGGAGAACGGACGAAAATACGAAACAAAAAGTTTGCAGAGTGCAACATAAGTAAATTTCCATAGTCAATAACTCGCTCTTCTCGTTTATGTTGGAAAGAGAATTTATATTTCCTTTCAGAATTTAGAGGGTGAGTTTAATAAATGAAGATGAGTGACTACGTTGAGAAAGTTTCATTCAAAGCGATGAACGAATGATGTTCACCCAACCCTCCTTTCCCTCCTCCACCCCCCTCACCCTTATCCAAAGAAGTGTTCAGCGGCTGCATATATTGCCTAAGTATGCCTTGAACGAAGCAACTATGCACACAGCCAATCGCCGGTCTTGCCAAGCTCACTTCGCAGCGATGATCCGTGACAACGATCTCTGTCGCCGCATATCTGATTTGATAAAAATTGCTGCACTTTGTAATGATGCCTTGAAGATCGCTCCCAGGGGTAACAAATTCTTCGCAAACATAACATCTAATTATGGACCAAGCGGGATAGAATTCCACAAACTACGGCTGTGGACTACTATACTCTCTTCCCGTTTCTCGTTTCCTCCTCCCTATTCCTCCCTCAATTCCAGGCAACTGCAGGTGCAGTCATTGGAACGACTATATTTGATGAAACCCGGTAAAGCGAAAAAAGCCGATAAACTCCACAGCACTTAGGTTATTAATAAGAATGGTATTGTAAAAGAGTTGAAATGCAATGAACACCTCAATTAGCTATGCAGTCTAAATGCAATTCTTGCTTTATGATTTGTGGAGTTAATAATATTAAAACAGCAAAACGATTGCCTACAAACACTAGAGCGTTTTCTGATTGCATTAATGCAATATAAAGCAGCGAAAAATTTACATTTTGCGAAATAACGCCATGACATGAACCACTTCGAGAGCTGTCTTTCTCCTTGTAAATCAACATCTCACCTAAATTACCACCTCAACTTGCAAGAATTACAGTTTCATAAACAATGAAATAAAATCTCTGGTAAATTGCAATTCAATAATGATGACTACTGATAATAATCTGACAAACCTACCCATCTCAAAAAGCGAGTGAAGAAGCAACACAGAGATGCCAATACCCTGTTGCATTTCCATTCGTCGAATCAACCAGTCTCATGTGCTCTCAAAGATGACCAAAGTATGCAACAACACAATCACACATTAAATGACCTATGCAGATTTTTCAACAAAGACATAAACTATTCGAATATAAAACTTTAAAATATACGTTCATAAAACAGTTAAATAAAATAAAACTCGACTGTTCATAAAATGGAGGCAGGTACTTTGCCATTTGTGAAAGTCTATCTATAACATCTATTGAAGTTGACAGGCTAGACTGAACGATGATAAACAATGGGAGTCAATTCGCATATACCTTACAGCCGCCACGTTTCGATGTTCGCATGAGGGGAAGTAAAAAAAGGATAGACGTAATAAACTACATTCGTTACAAACTTTGCAAATACAAGCTTGTGAAAGCGCATAAAGATCATCACATATAAACAGATACCTTGTTGATTATCGTTTAGATGAGAGTAAACAATTTTTACCTCAGAAGCTTCAAACAAGCTCAATTCCTGCGTTTTGCCATAAACGATGGAAAATACTGGATAGCCTAGCAAAAGCGTATTTGGCTTGTAGCAGTGTCAAATGAGACAGTAAATGGCCAAGTTCAGATTGCTTCAGACTAAAGCAGTCGTTCCATCGAAGGATACAGCTGCCATTCACCTACCTAAGCGAACAATTCTATGCATTGCTTCTTCCCTTTCTTCCTCTATTTTCAATTTCATCGTTATGCCAGTGTAAAACACACGTGCTCCGACAAACGTGCCATCCGTTTTGGAAGTTAAAAAGATAATCTGGATAACTGGGTTATTTTGGCAAAAAGAGCAAAGAATGAGAGGGGAACGGAGAGAGAAGCAATTGTGAAACGCATCGTGTTGAATCCTGCGGAGTCTTTCATCGCTTCATTTTAATCGTGGATTTCCTTCGGCTGAAGGAATAAAGGATTCAAACAATGACTTCCAAGAAAGAGAACAGGCAAGAGGAAAACAACATTATTTTTCTAACTCCATCACAGTTTTATTTAGCTAAGCCACAATCGGCTAAGAATTTAGAGGAAATCTCCCTCATGTGCAACGCCAAAACGAAGTGCGGCTTTGGAGAGGCAGGGGTCAGGAATGGAAGACTCCCATCCTTTTTTCTGGCTGCAAAGCTGCTTTCAGTTCTGACTTCGGTCAGGTCTGAGTAATTTCAGTTATGCTTTCCTGTAGGGCAATGAACATTCTCATGGACACTTCTGGGTTCGTTTACTGTGCAGCGCTAATTACACGAGGTATTTGGCAAGATCAATGCGAAAGTTGGCTCATTCATGAAGAACAGATCCACGCAAAAACTGCAATCAGTTCATCAATCCACATCTTGCCTAAACGATAAAAGCTAAACTTCTTCATTATATACCACAAACAGATAATTCTCACAGCACAATTGAAGGGAACTGGAGTTCCGTTTAATGCAGCTGCATATCGCAAATAAAAGCATGAAATCAAAGATGCAATCATTCCGCTCCTTTATGTGCATATCCCATCAGTCCAGAAGGTATGACATCAGACTGTTTCATCCTATCAAGACAGCTAATGCATGACTGAAATGCCAGCTTATTGAAATCGTCAAAGACAGCTGACAACAAAGAAATTCGCATTTCTTTGAAGAGATATCCAAGGCAATGCATAACGAATAACCAACTACTCTACAATCCAACTGATAATATAAGTTCTCGCAGAGGAGGTGAAAAGGGCTTTAAAAAAAGTGCTTGCGAGCACTTCTATAAAGATAACTAATAAGTAAACTGCGAAGAGATTTAGAATTTCAAACTTTGGACATTAGAAAAGATGCTGAAAACTGTTTCGATTTTCAAAATATTCGAAGACCTCCATTCTCGAGGTGTCGCGGTGGAATTAACTGGCCATATGAGCACTTCTAAAAGGATAATAATGTAAAATCCGGGAGATTGGTAATCTAGTTATTTATCATAGATTTTTTCTAAAGGCATTGGATTGGAAAGATCTATGGGTACAAACCCGTCCCTCGGAGCTTCAATCAACCGCACTCTCGAAAAACGCTTGGGAGCCTAGGCCAGTGTTCAAAGAGCTCATTTTTAAAGTCGAAGTTTCTGGAGGTACGTGCGCACAGCCACTGAGTTTCACTGCAGTTGATTTCGAGCAAACGAGTATCACAGCTGACTACATCTAAACCATAGAACCGAAGGTCGGTGATCGCTAGGTTGAGATTATTATGTCATGTCTAAAAATGAAGCAACATTGGCAAAGCTGTAGTGTACAAACGGGAAACAACTGAACAGTGGAGCCATTCGAACACCAAATAATATATCGAAACGTTCTTTCTGATGAAAATGATATGGTGAAAGCTGCCAACATTGTACGGCTCTAAATTCCCCAGCTACTCTCCATCATAAAAATTCAACAAGGCAAACGTTCAAACAAAGCATATAATGCATACTAGCCAGTAAATACTATAGCTAAGCAATGTAAAAATAAGCAGAAAAACAAGCTCAGCCGGCTTTCCACATATTCAAAAGGAATTACAAGAAATCTGCTAATATATGTAAATATTCCTCACTGGAAATGGTACGTTTTGAAGACAGTAAAAAATAAAAATTCTTTTGTACACGATCGATCACAAAATAAATTTCAGCTTTGTGTTTATGAATAGGCAAGTCATCGAGACAAGAATTTTATAGTGTTGTAGTTGTGAACAATTCAGAGAATAAGCAGTAAAGCACATCGAGGTTACGAATCCAAAATAAATCTTTTGTGCATATCAAATTTCATCGGTAATTTGTTGCCCATTTGCGAGATGAAATTAACACATGGATAGACACAATTATGTATGTACGGAGAGCAAATTGCCAAAATGCGCTTAACGCAAAATCATCGAGGTAAGAACTTTTTCCTCCTACGTCACTGCATATGCAAGAACATAGAAGGAAAAAACTATGCTGATCACTTGAAAACGACCGATCGAGAGACCCTAAACGAAGTGTGGTAAACAAAAGAGAAACGATAGTGAGATCGTGGATAGGACAAGAATGTTCGACAAAACCGCTCCAATGGAGTATCACTGAGAGGAATGAGTTGATGAAAAGAAGAGAAGCATTGAGAACGTAATCACCCGTCGACTGTTGCCTACCTGTCTGCCTAGGTAAACAGCTGATATGCACAACACGCATATTTATTACGCTCTTGCATAACGCTCCCATGCATGCTTCTACTTTGGTGCTTCTATTTAATGCCGAATAGACTGCTTAGCGTCGGATAGTATGCAAATTCCTTCGCGATAACTTGTTCTTTCCACATTCATCCACACCAACACATTGGAATTTCCACTGAATTTGGCGAATGAATACCTTTAAGGCTGGGAACGTACAAGGGCTCCCGTGGATTACCTGCCATATTAGATACTGTATGCCATTCTCATCATCCTCCTCTCCCTCCGCGATCCCTTTAGCCTGCAAGTCTCCGCAACCTTATGCCATGACAGCCAGCGATAGTGTAACCGGTGTGTTTAACCGCGGTCCGCTGAGCGGGTTACCCCTGTTACGACTACATATCTTCAGAGTATTACACTTGTGGTTTTCATGAAAATTTTGGTAAAAAAAGCGAAAAGACTATAAACAAGCAGAAGCAAAGTAAAGTTGGAAAGGGAATCATAGTAAGTTCAAGAGATATGGCTAGTATGTGCATCTTCCTCACTACAGCATCACATGGATTTGACGCTACGAGGCATCTAAAAACTTTCGCTCCTGGCCTTACATATGTGGACCCTCAGACTACAAACGAGTTGAAACTCGCCCAAAATTTGCAGTCATTAGCCGATATCAATTCTGGCTATGTATCCGGGGAAAATAATGACATCCCATTCAACGAAAAAATTCATTTGTTGAATTTTAAGCGGAAACACTTCAGAAGTAATGACATCAAATTTCGGCTGATCATGGCTCTTGCCCGATCTATAACCACATCTCTTAAAAATCTGCCGTCTTTGCTCATATTCTTGAACGATCTTTTTAATGGTTACCAATACCACTTAAGACGACATCGCAACATTAAGAACGGTTGTGAACAAGATGTTGAGCAATGGAAAGGAATGTGTTCCTGGCTGATTGTGTTGCGGCATGTTCACTAAAGACAGTTGCCTGCTACGATAAGCTGTGGGAAATATCAATTTAAAAAAAAAAAAGATGTACCGACGAAAGCGCCATTTGAAAAAATGCTGTTGGAGTTTTTTAGCTCAGCATTGAACGAAAACGAAAAGTGCAGCATTAAAGAGAGGCATAGCGTGACTAAGGTAAACTGAAATATTAAAAAGCTGCTCGATGGCTGCGAGTACCACGCTAAACTTTTTTGCCGTCAGCAATTTTATCGTAGCATTCAAAAAAAAACATCAGGTGCTCTTATAATTGTAATGATACTTAAGAGAGGTATTTTAACAATAAAAAGATGAGATCCGTGCGTGGATTGACCTTAGAGTGATCACTTGGTCATAGTGAGAAACCAAATGATCCAATTATATAGTGGAAACGATATCTGGCGTTATCCAAGGAGACAGAGGAAAGCAAAATCAAGTGTTATCGTCCCTTGCACAAAACTGATAAACTAATAAAGCCTGACACTCATTAATAAAGTTCCATCGCTTCTATGAGTTTTCGTCAATTATTCTTAGAACTTTTCACACAATCCTTATCGAGGTCGTCAGCTGGCTTACTAGAGGAAGGTGAAACCTTTATAAGACAACGCAAAGGTAATTATCATAACAAAAATTAACAAAAAAGAACACTAAACAGAACACTGAAGGTGAAGAAAACTTCCAAACAAGAGAAATTCTTATTCCTTTCTTTATTTATCTTTGTTTTCCTCTCTCTGGTTCCTCAACTCCTCCTGTCGTAACAAGTGTGAGCGCATTGGTGAGGCAAACGTAATCGATGCTCGTCTAAACGAAGGCCAACGTATAATCTAACTGGCACAAATATAAGCAGCTTGATGGCTCAACGACATCGACATAAGGGTTTTGTCACTTGGCTAGTCAATTTTAGCGAAATAATTCATAGGAGGCTGCATGCAGAGATGGTTGGCTGTGTATCGCAGAAACTTGTGCTGGGCAAGAAAGTGACGACTCCTGTTCTCATAAAGCAGGCAGACTATTGACTTCACATATGCTCTCAGCAAACTGCCATATGACAAAGATCGCTAACCTTCGCTTTCTCCAATTACACCCTTTCCTTTTTCATCTAATCTATGCCTTTGACGAATAGTTTTCATTTCATCTAATGATACTCTTTCTTCTTTCTAATTTACTCCTTAATCTTTTCCTCTCTCTAAATATCGAAATAATTCCATCTGCTTTTCTTTCTATTTGCGGATTTATATTTTTACAAGCTTCTTGCTGCTGACGGTGCAAAATGCGCCAGTCCCTCAGTATTTAAGCCGTGTTTCTCATGAGGCAACATATGCAAGAGAGAGTATCGCTGCTACACTCCAAACTCTCAACATTTATGGCATGAGAGCAGTTTCCGTTAAACCTTGAGGCACTCTCGAAATGACGTCGGTTACAAACTTACACTGGAGCGCATCAAAATGCAAAACATTTATGTCACAAAACGCTCAGGTTTGGGTGCCTCGCGACCTAGTTCATTACAATACATTCTCCACGAAACACTTTTTGCCCAGAGCTCTCTGCGCCACTGACGCCCTCAGTACTAGACGGCTTTTCTTGGAATATTCGTATGGCAGACAAGCCTGAACATGACTGTATCGTAGGCAAAGATCGACGATCACGTCTTGAGGGCCGAGCGTCATATGAAGGTATTCGAAACAAATTTTAAAGGGATATGATACAATTAATGGTGCGGAGCAAAGACAATGATTATCAAAGGCGGTTATCAGCTACTGCACTGAATACAGGGCCAACCGATCAAATGTACCAAGTTTGTTTATCCATGATTTTTCTGCAACTAATATAAGCTAATAGCCGCTCCTTCACCAAGTACATGGCAAACAAACATTCTACAGGTAGTGAAAATGAATTGGGTATGTGAACGATAGGCATTAATGTTGTTTGTTCATGCAACGATTGGAGCTAGAATACAAGCAAAAATCAATCCCCCTTATCTCCAACAATTCTACAGGATCCCTGTTGGATAGATTTCGCCATGGAAATCATTCGACCTCTGTCCAACCATAGTCGCTAAATCCTATTTCCCTCCAAAGTATATCCGTAATTCTTATTTCCTTCCAAAGTATACTTTTGAGAATGTGGAAGTTTTTCATAGGAGCATCTGTTCCATAAGTGGACAGTAACTGGTTCTAACAAGATTTTGGACGCTATTTGTTTAAAAACCAAACGTAACTCTGTACTGTTGAAGGCCCCAACGGCGTATTTCCGCGTTGCGGGCTCGAAAACTCACAAAGTTTAGGAATTTTCCAACAAATTGAAGCAGATCCTAACAAAAGTTAGAAGGGAATGTGCGTCCGAAGTGAAGATACCCCCAAGGTTAAAAGGCTAGGGACGGGCATATATACGAAAACGGTTTTCGAAATTCGCGATTTTCCTAGAACGAGCACATTCAAAAGGACTTAGAAAGAATGCAGTGACACGCTTATGAGATGTACCGCAATCGGAAAACAAAAAATCTAAAATGATAAATGCTGGTTGGCACAAACCACTTCAACTATTTTCATATTTAATTCATTGCTGCTCACACCAAAATATGGATCAAACCATTTCGATATTTGCTTGCCCATTGATTTAAACCACTTCAACACAAAATACGATTCGGTTTAACTTCATCCCTCAAATGCAATGCAGTAGCATTTAAACAAGATGAGTGAAAGTAAATGATGCTATGCCCCAAACACAACGAATATTACAGCAATCCCCGCCTCAACCATACCAATTAAAATTCCTCTTGCATATGTAGTCGCTCAAACGAGCAAAACAAGCGATCCTAAATGAAGCAAGAAACGCTTCAAAGAGCGAACAGACTGGACGGATGGAAAACTGATCTCAATATGCTTTTGCTTTACTCAGTTATTTCGTTACTAAACAATAGATTTTTTGAAAAGTTCCTCTCGGTATGAGCCACCCATTTTCGGCGAACCACACATCATTATTCCTGTCGAAAAAAATTATTCCACTGTTTTGGAACAGAAACATGCGCTTTTAAATTTGTAACGTTAACGCACTATCAGAGTCTCAGACGAGTGGAAGAACGCACCAGATGGGCTGACGCGATATACGCATTTGCAAATCGTTCATTTGGATAAACACTTTCATAAGTTGCCAAGAAATAAGTAACTATGGAGAATTAGCCCTCATAATTTCATAAACCTTCTATAAAATGTTCATTCTTGCTAGAACTTCTTCAAAGCTGATCGAGCAAGATGATGCCAACTTGTAGTGTCCATTACGCCTAAAACAAATGTGATGTTCTCACAATCAGTTTCAACAACGGAAAATTGCAAAAGTGCATAAGAAGCGAACATAACAAACTGCCTCTCTTTCACTGCAGTCAACAAACTTTGCATTAAACAGTTCCCTTTATTCTATCTGACATACAGCCCACCACTTCTCCAAATTTAACCTGTATAAATCAAGACTCTAGATTATTTCTGAATATGTGGTGGGCAAATAAAGCGATAAAAAGGCAAAACATCGCTTCCATTTTTCATTTGTTTATTATGCACAACCTGAAAATACTTGATATTGAACGGAAATTTCATCGCCCACATTCGTCGCAAAAAGCTATATATCAGATGAGGGTAAAAAAATAACCACAGAGCGTATGAAGTGAGAATGGCAGATCGGTGGAGAAAATTAGTGACCATACTCACCAACGCAAACATTAGATATGCAAGTGCATCAATAGAAAATATTCGCGACTTACTCAAAGATATTCTTAAAAGCGAGATTCGACTTAAAAGGCTGGCCATAACTGGAGTGATTATGACAAAAGTTAGAGCCGTCATTGTTCGCTGAGGTGAAAAAAGCTTCTGAATTAAACGATTACAAAAATCAAAAAGAAAAGAACTTTTAATTTAATGAAAACCAATTGATAATCATGTATCTACGCATGACATAGATGTAGAGCAAACCTGCATATCTTTCCACAATAGTTGAACAAATTCTCGTTCATCATATTACTATTACCACGAAACTTTGGTCTTTCATTTAGGGAATGCACATGTATTGATCAGACAATCAAAATACACATTCTTATTGCTCTGACATTAGATGAACTCATCAACTCACTAATAGACATGGCTCAGTTGCAAAAAGACTCTTTCTAAATAAAGAAAAATTACTTCGCAAAATAACGCCATTATTTGAAATTAATGAAGAAATAAGAGAGTATTTTGCTGTTAAAGGTCTAAGGTGAAAGATGAATCAGTATTTTATGGCGGCTTTATTCAGGTGCCAAGATGATGCTGACAGCAACGATGACAGAAATGAAAAAAAAAATAATTTCGACATCTCGAGACTGAGATAATATCCATCAAAAACCGCGATAACATTACAACGTGTACATTTGCGTTACTATTCATGCCCTTTAATGACATTGCATGTTCCATTAAAGGCCGAATTAATGCGTTCATTCTTTAACACTCTTCTAAAAAGCGCAAACAGGCGAGCGTCTTTGCGGCGAATATTTAAAAATCCGCGCTAATATGCTCTGACACAAAACATTTACTATGTACCACAAAGTTGAACATTACTTTATTCATCGACTGGTTTTAGTAATATGTGAAATCTCGTCGTTGCTAGCCACCGAAGGGTGGTTCGGTTGCCAGCAACCAAAAGATACTTCGGTAGTCAGCGTGCGAGATGGTTCTGCGATCCGCAAATCAAAGGCTCCTCGGTGGCCAATAATGTTGGGTCGATGGTCATCGTGTAAACAATGTTACGAACCCCTTTTTCTGTACGATGGGAGATGGATTATTATCCTTGGAAATGAAAGTAAATGCACTTAACCGTTTACTGCCAGCATAAAAGCAACGAATAGTTAACATGTAGTTGTGGGTTTGCCATAGAAACCCCGCTAGAAGCCAGGAAAGCAAGTTGAAAAATTGTAAAAACTGATAGAAGAAACGGAATTAGCCAACCAACCTGATTTTGCTTGGCCGTTATTGTGGGATGGGTTCGGGCATTGGTGGAGACGGGCGCAAGAAGTTGGTGACGTTTAGGCCTCGCGCCTGCCACTGTCCCAACGCCTCCACGCATCTGCCGCTTCTTACGCCTGCCGCGCGATAAGTGACGCTGCAAATACGGAAAATTATAATCATTATAATTTACAACTTCAAAAGTAACTTACAATTGCACTTCAGAGCCCGCGCGGGTACTACAATATTTATAAAATAAAGAAAGGAGAAGTGATAAACGATGAAAAAAAATGTTGAAAGCCGAATGGGTTCTAACCGACAGTCAATCACCTTATATTTAAATAAGGTTAACTCATGAAGCAGAACTAGACAAAAGATAGTATTCGTGAAGAAACCAAATATAATAGCAGTAAATCATTAATCTGATAATAAGAGCATTGATGCGAAAGGTATAAAGGGAGAGCATATATGACACCCACCTCCCGACGTACTCAAGACATGAATGAGACAAGCTGAAAAATCAGCAAATAATATCGTTCAATCGAGCGCGTTGGACGCAAACACGAATTTCACATAGCATGTATAGTTTTGCTCGGAATATTGAAATAATTAAATAAACAAATGGATGTAAAATATCGTTTTTAAGTGCCACTCAAAAAATGAACTATCTTAACTGACGAAACAATGGGTGATTTAAATTTCATCATGAGGTGAGAAGAGGGACTACTCTCGAAAAACGATTAAATACATTGAAGAAAAGAGAAAGAAGGGAGAAAAGGAACACTGGGATCTAAACATTATAAAATCAAAAAAAAACATCAAATCTTCAAACTGGTAAGCACAAACACCTCTATCGATTTTCAGTGCAGGTTTCTAGAACGATAGAGCGCTGAAATTCATCTACTTAGAGAGTATAACGTTTATTAAATTATGCAACATTGACGCAAATACAAATTATTATCATTACTGTACAAATTAAACCAATCCAATCAAGTATATCATTTCGTTTGAAGGTAACGAAAATATCATCAATCGATTGCTGATCTAAGTAGAACAGTCACCTTTTTAACAATGAAGTAACGAACTTCAAATTTACACAATCAAATTTTGCCCACTTCTATTCACCCTACTGTCCTCTCTTCCTCACAGTTATTCGCGTTCAGTTGTGTACTTTTCAACTGAAAATTGCTCTGGTGAAAATACAGACCTTCAAAAACCTCGTGTGTTCTTTCTCACAAAACAACATGTCACAAAACCTCTCCAAGCATAAGAATTTCTTCTGCAGTGGCACAAGCAAAGGTGATTTCTTTCAGAGTTGCATACTGTATTGCAGTCAAGTACAGCAATTCAATAAACGGAACTCATATCATTGTAATAAATTTTCAAAGCAAATCAAGCCGATCACAATCCAAACAACCGCAAAACCTGTACGCCCCTTTGAAAACATCGGCTATTTTCATTCATCGCTTAGGGAAGTGCTAACCTTGTGTTTAAAATGCATATGGTTTACGTACTTTTATATATGCATGCTGTATCACTGCATTTCTCGCTATATGTCTTATGTATTTTGTTACCTGCCAACGTTAATGACCTATCGGTGAAATAAACCGACTCGATCCAAGTTTCACTTATGCTCAGCATTTCTTAATAAGTTGAGAAGCATGTCTGATAAATATTGATGATGAGCGCTTTTGCAATTACGCCAACTAAACTCACCGACTGCATGCGTTCTCAACAAATAGTTAAATACGCGAGATAATGCATCTATATATGAACTGACCGAATCATTCTTCTTCATGAAAGACTGTTTTTTCCATACGACCGTATAAAGTCATATGCAGAATCGATCGACCAGTGCATAATCAGCAACACGACGCATGGAAGTGGGCTTTGATAGGATTTCCTTCAAATGGAGCAGAAATTTCGTGTGAGCGAAACGATGAAATTCCCAAGATGGTGCTCGCAGTTATGCGCCGTGCTAAGTTATTTGGTTTGCTGCAGTCTTGTGCTTCCAGGATCAGATACGACCTAAGACGAAACAGCAACATTCGGAAATTAGACGATGGCTTAAGCGCTACCAAAAAATCAGGCGGCGATGATTTGTTAGCAAGACTCTGGTGGTGGCCGAAAGAAAGTAATCTTGGTTGAAATGGATTCTCAGGATGATATCGTTCATACAAACATCTCTCACTAAGAACAAATCAAGTATCCCTGGCATGACAGTTGGCCCATTCATGGTATATGCGACTCACTGTGGAATGCTAAAAGCTTACCGAATAAAGAATTTTTTGAAATCAAAAAAAAACATTTTGGGCAAAAACATAGACTTTTCAGAGTTTGTAAAACAGAGACTTTAGCCTGAGGGAAGCAGAATCTCATAGAGTGTTTGAATATAGTTCGCGAGGAACGAACCGTTTATAATCATGTTTTTATAACCCGCCTAGCTTCAGTCTGACTGTGTTTTGTTCACAGTGGGAAACAGCTATGGTAAATCCATGCTGAAGAAAAAAGCCATATTTAGCAGCATTGGGAATTATGATTTAATGGAACAGCAATTTGTGCATGTTGTAGAATGCAAGTCACTCTGCAACAATCACAAATCAAACATAACAAATATAGGCTTGTATATGATTATGGATAAGCCCTTGAAATTTTAGCAATATTTTTAACCATATTTATTGATCACTTCAAAACTTCCATGTCTTTCTTCTATGTTATGAATCCTTCACTGTTCCTAAGCAACAAATAAACATCCATACAAGATCCTACAGAGCTCAACGTTCAGAATTTGCAACACTTGTATTTCGCGCACTGATAAGAGCTGAATTAGTTTGATGTACCCGTTAAAATTCGATACGTCGAAACGTACCTAGGATCCTAGCTGCCTACTACTCCTGCTGTGGTGTTACGGCCATCCTCGAGCCTGTTGTAAAGCTCGTAACGAGTTATTCTTAAAAAGCCCTGGGCGATTATAATCGCAAATGTAATTATTCATAAGAAAACATACTAAAAACTTTAAGATTCCTAGCTTGACCACACATCTGTTAGCCTTTATCTGCAAACTTAATGCTGTTCGAAAATGCACTGAAACATCTCATAGAACCTGGAACTCTTCGTACTGCACTCCCAGCAAACCTACAGAACGAACCACTTAACATTAACTGTCTTCAGCGATATCGCAGAAAATGAAAGTACGCTACATAGTAGGGCTGACGTTAAGAAGGCGCATGAGAGCATAAACCCATATCCGCTTTTTCGAAAGATACATCTGTATTTAAATCACTATCCTATGACGACCCGATTACATGAAAACACTTCAGAAAATGAAAACATTGACGAGAACTAAAGGATTACAGTCCTTGGCGCGAAAAACTGATCTTCCGGGGATACTATATAGTCCTCCTAGTTTTTCACGTTCTATATCGCCGATCCAGATCAATTACTTCTCTACGGCCAACCCGCTTTATTTGCTTGTAAAAATCAATCATGATAGCCTCTTCCATCCCCTGATATATACTATGACAAAGTCATCCGTGAAGCCATTGCTACCATACTCTTGGACTGCCATCTGCACTAATTGGATGTCTTCTTAGCTGGCGTGAACGAATCTAGTCAGCTATTCCACTCGCGGCCAAAGCTCGAAATCTAGGGCACCTGCATGACAAAGTAAACTGCTTCAAATCTCACTGCCATTCGTTACCTCGTTAGCTTCAAAATGGAAAAAATTACTCTTTCTGAAAACTTTGTTTCTTCGATAATGCGACTGTTGCTGTCCATTGCAATGTCTGCGAGAAATATATCTATAGAAAAGGCAATTAACGACTCACTGGAATATTATCTGAAAGCGAAAAATGTTTCAGATTTGGCTAACTTTGAGCTCAAGGGGATGTGTTTTCAAAAAATCCAAAAACACAATGAACAACTTGGAGCAGTCAATTCACAGCATAAACTCCACGTCCAAACTGCTGAACTTCATGCAGTCTATGTTGTTAGCCCACTCTCTCATCCAATTCAAGCCAAAAAGAAGGCAACAAACGGTTAAAAAAATGAGCTGTGGGCATCAACAGGTTATATTGCTCTAATGATTTCATTGAAAAAATAACAATATAAACGAAAACTTCTGCCCGACCAAAAACTAATCGGTGTAAAATACAAATGCATTGCTTCTCACCTTTAATCGCTTAAAACTTCTTTCAGCGGTGATGGATATATGGTAAAAAAAGCTGTCCTACGGTGCGCAGTATAGTCACCATACTCCGTATTTCGGAAAGCAGCGTTATTCCAGTTGAAAATACTGCACAGGTAGATGCAAAAACATACAAACGTTGTTATGAACAAGAAGTTGCCATCGCAAATGCACGTAAAAGTGCCTGAGTGCAATATTAGAGGCGCCAGAGGTGGATAAAAATACAACCTTATCGGACAAAGACCTAAAGTTTTTTTGGTGTTAGGCCCAGTATGAGCGCACAATTATGCGATATGATTGTTGCTGTTGTTTGCAAAGAATCCTTCGCAAAAAGGACCTAACCTGAATGTCATATACGATAGTTAGGCACTACACTTCCGACATTCAGCGCCGCACTTCCATTCCATTCAGTCGCGCATACAGAATTGTATGCCTCATTTTAAGCTGTCCTTAAGTAGAAGCATTTCGATAATAAACTGTCCACCGAAAACTTCAAGAAGGTTTCCGTTATTCGCTCTCCTAGCGAATCGCGGTTCTGTATATGCTTTCACCAGAAAAGATTTGTCTCCATGACAAAAAGTTAAGTCCCACAGAAAGTGCTGCCAGTTGTTAAAGAAAAAAAAAACGAGCTGGAGGCACAGAACGGTAGCGATAGTCGAGCGCCGTGGCATGAAATGCAAGGGAAAGGAATAGGGCGGAGGTGAGGTGGCGAGTGGTGCGCGCAACATTTATGTGTGCCGTCCGATTTTGTCCTCTCGCAGATCAATAGTGTTCTAACAACGCTGTCGGCCAGCTTGCCGAGCTGAGGACATCGTTGGTGCAAAGATCATTCCGCAACACGATGCTGCTCCCACTGGAACAGCTTAGGCCAGCAAACGAACGCCAAGCTTACTAAGCCTATGAACGCGAAGCCGGTTATTTTGCAGCTGTAACATTTTATAACATTCATTTAAATTCAACGGATGGTGACTTCAAAGCACGTGCGTTATTTTTGAAACACATTTAACCCCCTCCTCCATCTTCTTTCCTTTCAAGTCGGCAAGTTGTTACCAGTAATTAGTTTCAAATGAGTATTCGTGGCCAGCCTCGTAGTAAATAAAGCAGAAAATGGCAAGCAAAGCTGTAGGCTTCGATATATATATATACATATATAAATATATATATATATATATATATCCTAAAGTCAATAAATTAAAATTAGGGAGAGGTGAAAAAGGTGAAAAGCAGTAAAGAACATGGATCCCTGACGGAAAATTCGATTTAAAAGGAGAATTAACGAACCCGTGAACGATCCGTTATGGGAGCGATAAGTCGAATAGCGTTCGGCTCCAAAAAGTCGTCGTCCTGTGCGTCCAGATCGCTCGACTCGTTGCTGAGGTCACTGCTGTATTGCTCCTCTCGGTTTAACGGTGCTGTAAGCATCCTCCATCCATTTAGAGTTCTTCACAACAAATGGATAAATGAGATATACCAGAGAAGCTGGAACAAGAAGTCAAAAAAAAAAAAATTTCATCATCCAAACATGCATCTACTTCGAAAAAAACAAACAAGACTTCTTTCAGGATATATAATTATTGACTGGTTGGAACATTTCCCTTATACATTTCTATTTCAACATATCGTTCGATAATTTTTAACGTATAAGCCTCACAGATATCGATACAACATTTATTTGGATCCACTATCAATGACGGTATGAACGATAACTGCAAGAGCTTAAAATAAATTCAATCTGGTGCCAGACTTTTAAAATGTATGCCCCAAACTCAGAGTCCATTTTTTTAGAATTGCCCACCGCTTAGAAATGAACTGCTAGTTTAGGGAAACGGTAATTTTTAGCCACGATTTAACGAAAAACTTCAATAAAGTCGTGCATTCATTGGCATTCTAAAGAAACGTGATTTCTGCCTCAGTCAACCTTCTCCCGTTGAAAAGCACAAAGAGCAACGTAGTAATCACAGCTGCGCTTTAGCACTCCTTCTATCATTTCACAGTTGAAGGCGATCGAAACTGAAGCGGAAATCGGGTAAAAATCAATGCAAAAAAGGCAGCGCATATCTGGGATAGCATTCGATACAAGTGCTTAACGATAATTCGTAATAATTTTTGCAGAAAACCGTATCTGCTCAGATATGAAACGCAGCTATGAATCACAGCAAGCTGAAAAGAACACATCAGCAGAGATGTTCCCATCGACAACAAGCACTTTTTGCCAACGAAACGAATGACGCTGCGAAACAATTTGATGCATAACATCTAATCAAGAAATGTGTTGTTTTGTTGCACAAAACTGCACTGCAAATTTCAGCAAAACTATTCTCGCTGATGGAATCGCAAAGACAATTTTACAAAGAGGACTATATTGACACGATGGAGGATGTCATCGACTTGAAGCTTGTACACTGCGCGCATCGTTGCAGCAAAAATGCTGCTGCTTGCAGCTATAAAAGATGCCAACTTTCATTAGCTGCTGTATTCAGCCTCTCAAATCTTATAAACATGAAAATGTTCCAACGCTTCTCTGCGAGAATTTCCATGAAGAGAAGCTTTCAGTTAATGAATGCTAGCTTGCAGCATCTTTCTCTTGCATTCTTAGTTTTTCCTCTCAAAAAACGCTTCTGCTAATTTCGATCGAGCAGATATACGAAAGCGCACATTTCAAAGGCTATCAGATACTGTTTTGCGGACCCATGCTATAGGAGAAAGATCATATCATAGGAAGTGCTCAGACGACCACTAAATCTTGAACGGCTCTATATCATCGACACGTTCGTAATTACATTTTTGAAAATTCAAAGCGAAAGATCTTGATGCCTTCATTTGTTCACACTCGACCATTCATAAACGTCGAATTTTCCCAAAAAATGTATAATTCATTCATTTGGCACTAAGATACCCTCACATTCAGGCTTAACTGGGGGTAATACCTCCCTTTCATTTAATTATCCCTTACCGTTTTGCACCAAATTTCCCCGAGCGTCAGCACTGCCTGCTCTTAAGCGATATTGGCTGCTTAGAGAATTTCTCAACATCGAACAAAAATAAAGAAGAGAATTCGCTGTTCAACATCGGAGTCAGCTTGGACGAGTTTTTTGAATGCCAAGCGCATATAATAACGATAGATGCATATCCACTACAGATACATACTGTATATATATATATATATATATATATATATATATATATATATATATATATATATATATATATAAAGGATTTTTCTGAGTAACACGAAGCACTTGTTCAATCACTAACAGCCTAAAATTCACCACCCACTCACTGTGAATCTCACGAACACAGATCAAATCTTGGCAAGGGAGAGAAAGTTGTGTGGAATTTTTCTTGAGTATGGAATTTTCATTTTTTCCACGGAAATCTACAGTGAATAGATATATGCGCACATATACATCTGCATATACGGACGAGAGGATGGATGAGCAGGAAACCTGAAATCTAATCACCAAGAGTGCAACAAACCTGAAATCTGATCATCACTAGTCGCTCGGTGGCCGTCCGCTCGAGCGAATATTCTGCGCATGCGATTAGTTGTGCTAAGCAATAAAGTGGACGTTCGTATTAAAATCTCGCAACAATGGCTCACACGCACTATGAATGCAAATAAATCGATATTCTGCCCTCTAAAAAGCAGTCTAACCTGAAGAAAGCATTGATGCAACACACAAAAACGCCACTGTTGCACATTTAGTACAAACAACTTCAAATACGCAATAGACATCACTCTTTAAACATCAGTTAAATATAGAGGAAATAGTAGCATATGGTAAATGAAGGAAGCACCGGCGTAGGGTTGCCGTGCCTGCCGCACAGCCCAGTGGAAGAGATGCAGCTTTCCCTGATTGGCAAAGTGCAGCGTCTACATCCCGCATGTGGAAATGTCTTGCAGTTCTGGCCAGCAAGCTTTGAGCACTTCATAGGCAAACCATACTTTGTCAGTGGATAGCGAACAGTATCCACTTTGTTTACTACCTTGGCAGGAAGTCGGATCAAGCATATCTAAACCTTTACAACTGCATACAACAATATGCATTAACCTTTACGACAAGGCTCCAAATGGGCAAGTACACAGCCCCCTATATCTAAATGGAGGCGAAGAAAGAGGAAGCGCTACAAAATTTAGTTCTAAAAAAATGATACACAAACAAATAGTAAACGAGTACTGCCGGCAATCGAAATTTTTGAGAGCAACACTGCATGGGTGAGAAAACAGCATAAACGAGCACTGGAAATAGGAATTTCAGGAAAATTTTTGAAGAAGTTACCTAAAAGCGCAAAATTCAGGTCAATGAAAATATCAGCAAACCGGAAGCCTTGCCAGAAACAGTAATGAGCCAAACTGTGAAAACTGAGTGAAGAAACGCTAGTACCTGATTACTTCGGCACCCTAAACGTCATTTGTTCTTCTTCTACCACCTCGAAGACCTAACGTGGGCTACTATGAAACGTATGATCTCGCTAGTTTTAGTAGTGAAAGATTCGGGTAGTGTGCAGAAAATGACTGTAAACAGTGATGATACTCACTAGCATACCCTCATAGCAATGCAACGAACGCGCTCATTATTACATCTATAAGCATTAAAGAAACACAAAGTTTCTAATTTTCTAGCTACGCTAAAGATTCTTCACTCTCTTACTTGAGGTCGCGCCATTCTTATAAATTCTCGGCGTTTTCGGCTGTTACAAAATCTGCATTGGAGAAACCAAGAGGACATTACATTCACAAAGTTTTTAACTGAACACATCTGCAACCAACGGTGTCAATGATCTTTGGGGAAGGAGACTGGGATCAGCAGCTTTGTTATGATCAACATAAAAAGGATGAGAAGGACGCCATATGAAACATACTTGAGACTCCCCCAAACATAAAAAACATGAAAGAATGAGCACATACGCATTCAACAGCTATGCGGAGTTCAGTTCATTTGCAACAACTGACAACAGAGTGCACCCATATGATCGGTCAACAAGTTTCGTTCGTGATTAGTCGTTGGCGGTTTGCGCTTTGATAAACACAGAGCTGGGTGATGCCGAAACGCCGACAAATGGCGCAACGCTCACCGCCGTTTCCTCATTCATTTTTAATCACGCAAGCATCGCCTAATACGGTTTTCTACATTGTACTGCAGGATGTTATTGCTTGCATAGATAACTCGAAGCAGTTCTAATGGGCCGGTTCGAACGAAAGCTGTCGGTACTGACTACCCTGAGGCCCTCGGCGCAGTGTGTTAGTAAAGCTATTGCTTCAGATGGAAGACTACATATTTCTGGCTCGCTGTTGAAACGGGCAAACAGAGTACTTTGTCCTTAACTATTTTTTGAAAGACGAACATTAGCAATTCTCATCACGTGGTCAAGCAGTCACCAGTGAGTGCCAGTCGCTGTCAGCGGTCACGTGACCTGTCAGTGATCTCACAAGAAAATGTACTGGGACCTTTGTTTTTGTTAATGTTTAACATGTGAAAGATGTGCCGGATGGTTTAACCTGTGTGTATAGGCCGTTTTTTTTTGAAGGCCTTATATTTTAGCATTCAATGCTGGGTCGTCACCCCGATTCTCACATTTTGCTGGGGGATCTAGATGCCCTCCCACGAAAGTCTAAAAAACGGAAGCTCCTAATTTCATATCTCCTATTTCATATCACCTTCAGTCACAAATGTTCGCTCTCTACTTTGTCCACAGTTTATGATGCAAAATGTGAGCAGGGCGTAAAGGTATGTTCTAATCTGCAATGGCGCTTATGCTGTTCCGAAATTTCAACAAACTTTTCAATGTCGCCTACAGTATTTGGCATGCTTTGCAATACCAATGTATTGAGCACATCGCTAAGCTTTCATTATTGATGTTTGATAACAGTGCTCAAAATATTGGTCACTTCAAGTATGAAACGAGGGGAGTGGACCAATTCTCGAATACTGTGCGCTGATCTGACCGTACAAGCTTAAGTATTCAAGAATTGATCCACTCCCCTCCTCCGACATCGTTTAAGATATCTCAAACAGTTGAGAGTATTCAAAAGCACTATACTCGCCTGACCTTTCGAGAGGCTTTCATAGAACTGTTCAACGCGATTATGCCACACGCATCAAAAATCCCGGCTCGAAGCTTTTCAGTGTATTAAGCGAGGTTCAAAGTCGCAAGTTGCTACAGAGCTATTGAGAAAATTTCAGACATTCCTTCCAAAAATCTGTCTGAATCCCTCCCCCTTCCCTACCTCTGCAGTCGGTATGCCCTGTTTTTAGTTGATGGGGAAAACCTGCGCGGTGGGCAGCGTTCAACGTTCTCAGGGTCACTCGCATTTGAAATACTCTTTCTGAAAATTCTGTCAGCGCGCAGGTTCTTCCAACCTTCATATAGCCACTGGACAGAGTGGACGTGCGGTCCTTTCCAAATATTGTTCATTTAATGGCCAACACACAGGATCAAACTGCATCTGCGAGGAACAAGAGAGGGCAGGGAGGGTGAGAAATGGAGTAGAAACCAATGCGACAATTGTGGCAGTACATTGCGATGAGATGTTTTTGAATTCAAGCGGCCTGAAAGAGAAATACAGAATGGGATATAATTATGCCGCGTCACGGTGGAAGATTTCCAACTGCGATATCGTATGCTACCCTATGCTATCACTGCATGGGACATAAAAATTTGCACTCCATGCTTTCGAAATGCAAGCGCTTTTGCGCTTTAGTGCAATCTCTTTGCATGCACCAGCATGCCCCTTCGTCTCGTGATGTATGAAGAAAACCGTATTTCATGATCTCAGTGAAACAACAAGCAATGGATACTATCCACTCACTATCCCAATCAGAAAATCGAGGAATACCAGCGTTGTGTAGCTATTTGAGAATGAAGGAAACCAGGTTTCTCTGAAGAAAAACCTCTGCTGGTCCCACATTCGTGGCAAAACAGTGCTGCAGTAAATTGGTTCTCGAGACGACTTTCCGATTTTAAATCTGCTTGTTTGCCAGTCGAACTAGGAAAAGCTGTGACAATGAGATTTGATTATTCTGACCTAAACCACGTGATGATCATCAAGCAAAAAATCGCATCTCACACCACCCTCCTCGGCACATCTTCCTATCTGCTGTATATCGATGCCATCTGTTTAGTTGATTTGGGAACGCAAATGAAAAAAAAAACCAGTTGTACCAGCTCCCCTGTTGCGCTCTAGCAAATTTACTCAACAAAAATGTAATAAAGGCAACGTCGTACCTGCGCATGTACATTTGTGTGCGGATCTCCAAACTTCAATGTCCTAGTCGTCGAAGCCAGAATTAAAAACTTGATGAGTGGAAAACAAATTGCAGGACCACTTCCTGGTTAGGCTTCATGTCAATCCATCAAGTTCGAAAGGAATTGTGAAAATGTAAACATGCCAAAAAATAGCATGCATTTTGCATTGGTCAGATTTTCATTTCACATCGGCCTGTTCGAAGCGAGTACACAAAAGTCCAAATACAGCTGGCCAGCAAATACTTTTGCACACCAGAAGCGAGTACACAAAAGTCCAAATACAGCTGGCCACCAAATACTTTTGCACACCGCATGTTTTAGTGATGGTTACCGACCAACTGAATTTGCTGACCGAAATTTCTCAAGAATTTGGAGGGCTGCAACAAATTTTGGTCGGAACCGAATGCTTTTGGTCTGTTTTTCACATTCCGATCAGAATAGGATATCAAAGCGAAGCGTTGGAAGTCCGAACAAATCAACGTATGCCAGACTTGCTCGCAACGATGAGTATCAGAAGCCTAAAGACTTTCACTTGCGCCATATTTCTTCACGGCAGGGTTGCGGTTAACGTAAGAAGCACGATGTTGCAAATGTTGATATCTGAAGACATTACGTGCAAACATGCTGTTCCAACGAGGAGTTGAAGTGCAAAAGAATACCTTATAGGGAAATCAGGTTGCTGAGAATGTTGAAGGATGGAGAAGGGCGGATTGAGGTATATAGATACAACAGAGGCGCTTCAAGTTAGTTCAAGCCAAACGATTGACGTTGCAACTGTTTCCAGGCAAAGCTATACGAACGAAATCGTCCACATCGAAAATTTACCCTTTACAAGCCCATTTGACCATTGCAAATGCTTTGCTTTTTTAAATATTGAAGAATTATTTTATTTATACTATTTATTTATACTCCACCGTTAGATTACTCCCTTCTATTTTATTTATACTATAATTTTTTCGTTCGTTTTTTCGGCTGCAACAGAAATGCTTCGGGTTCTTTAAGGACTGAAAGAAATCTTGATCAGTTATCGTCACTTACATGTGTCCTCCTAACCTCAAGAGATTTCTGAGAAAGGTTCCGCTTATGAGACGCAAAGAAAAGCAATTATCCTTCAGAACAGTTTCTTCGACTGACAAACAATAACCCACTAAAGCAGTGAATATCTCAAATGCAATACGCCGAGAATGCCACAGTCAAAGCATCGAGGATATCAGGGTTTCACACAACAGAATCAGAACAAAGCCGCTTCTTACGATGTATTTTACCGCTTTCTTCTGTCTCGGCGATAAGTTCGAAATCATTTCTTGTGTCGGTAGCAAACCGCAAACGTAACCAACCGGTTTCACAAGTTAACAAAAAGATATAGCGTCTCCTTATTTTAATTGACCCGTTCTCCTGCACAATTTTCTACAAACGGTCTGGGTTTTTGTGACCGCAGAGAATGAAATGAAATTCATATCGGTATAAAACACCCGCAAGTTTTAAATTCTTTCAATTTGATTACTTTGTTTCAATCAGAAACAAAGTAAGCAGATTACCTCATCATGTACAAATCATCAGCCACAAATTTTAACTCCAACCTCAATGGGGGGTATAAACATGCGCGCAACACAAACAAAACGCCGGCCAGCGGTTTTTCGGTTGAAACCGTCTGATATAGAGAGTTTATGCATAGATTGAGTCGCCTCGATGCACTTTTGCGAATCTAGACTTACACTACATAAATAGACGCTAAAAGATGCGCATGATTCTACCCTGAAAGAAAAAAATTTAGAAGTGGGACCAAGGAAAGCAACATGTCGAAAGAGAGGGAGAGAGCGAGAAACGGAAGTCTTCATTCGTAGAATGAATGAAGAGCAGCTGAAAGAGAACAAACAGAAAAAAAAAGTCTTCACTCTTCTTTTTTTTTTAAAGAATGATAATTTTACGATGGATAAAGGAATAAGAAATACATTCAAAAATTTCACGTAAGAAGAGAGACACTTCCAACACCTGAAAAATCAATAGAATAGAATAATATAATTGAGGGAGGTCAAACGAATAGAATTAACAGAAAAATTGCTCTTTTCTGTGACTGTAAAAGAGAGTTTGTTCCGCATATCCGTAGAGCTCCGCTTCGCCAACAATTTAGAGCAACATCAGAACTAGAGTTTTTTGTCGAAGATAATATCGATGGCTAGGTCAATCTCTGGGGGAAGAATGAAACAAATTGTCGTTGGGGAGTAGTATATCGGAAAAACACCGAACTATCTTAAAACAGAGTTCCAAGTGTATCTTAACATACCGACATTCCCATGAATTAGGATATAAAAATTTCAGCTGCGAAAGCTGGATCGGCCGCTACGTATTTTGGAGAACTGCGAAAAGCTAGATGAGTGGCAGTTTTTTGATCATTTTCAATACACTTAATATCAGAAACAGTTTAAGGCGACCATATAAGTTCTATGGACGGTACTCGACAATGGAACTATAGCGGACAACATAGGCTCTATGGAACTACACTTGTGTTGCAGCCACCTCCGTATACAGTTTGTGACTTTGAACGCCTCCGCTGAAATTTAGGAACAGCGGATATTCCGTTTCAATGTGCGACAGATTTTAATTGCAAGGATACCAACTGCATCGTCTGACTTCTAATAATAGGGCCAAAGTGATCTTTAAGTGACAATCGTGATGAAAGTTCACATGAAAAGACAACGTTTATTTGACGGGATTTCTAGTTGCCGCATCTCTGAGCTATTACGAAACTTGACTAGCTGGGTTTGCATCTCAGAAAAGCGATCGATGAGTCTCATAGATGGCGGAAGATTTTAAGATTATCACTGAATGAACAGTCTGCATACACTTGTAACATAAATTGGAGAAAGGAAAGACCTTTAAAAACCCCCTCGCCGGATACCGCCTATTACAGAATGGATGCACAGTAACAAATTTTCACCTCCACAAAGAATCCGATTTGTAAGGAGAAATTTTACCCATCTGAGTGGTAACCGATGATGCCATAATCCTCTAGATTATGTGGCAATCCCTTGTGAAGGATTGTCCCAAAAGTTTCAGCATAATCGATGTACACTACTTCCGTTAGGTCTTCGTCACTCAACGGCATCATCCAATCATTTAAACAAGAAATTAATTGCGATGTGGTTGAGCACCCCCACGAAAAACCAAACTGTGTCGGGTTAAGAAGCTTACAAGAAGAAATTTTGTTTAAAATCATATCCTTAATATTTCAAGAACTCTGCAAGTGGATTACGTAGATGATAGCTTCCGATGCCTGAGGTGGACAACTTTCCAGGAGAGATGCAAAAGCACTTTTCCGAACAGTGGGACAACACACATAATACACTCCTTTCGAAAATCATGTTAAGAGCTTTAGAGGTCGAACAAGCAGTACGCTTGATGAAGACAGACACTATATTATCTGGACTCAAAAACGGTCAAAGAAGCCTTCTTAGTGAATCAATCGCCTTTAGATGTTAATCGTCAACGTACCGATGTGAGAAGTGTTAAGAAAATCCTGCAGTCATCAATTCTGAATACCCAACATGAAAAGCTTGTGAACAGTTCACATCCGACAGTGCTCTTAGTCATCAGATATTGTCTGCGTATTCTGGTGCTTCTTTTTTTAAATCTCCTATCTTACTACATAAAGAATGCCTTTTTTTGCCCAAAAGATGCTGAAGTGGACTAGTTAATCCCTTGCCGACTTGCTGAAAACTGGTCAATATATAAAAAATTCTTTTTTGCTGTCAAGTCTGTGAATATATCGGAAGCGACAGCCACCGACCTGTAATCTCTTTTATAGGGACTGCACTTTCTAACTCAAACTCTACAACCGTATGTGAAGGTCATTTACTTCGAAACAATCTAACAACAGTTATCGTCTGAAATAACAACAGTTATCGTCTGAAAATAATTGTCTTTTAGTCTGCTGCCAGCAAGAATGCGATGCTAACGTGGTCAATCATTGAAAAAATTTGACCTCAACCTCGAGCATTAATGACAGCCAATTTGTTGGCAGAATATTAAGTAGGTTTTGGTGCAATGTTTTTTCGAGACAAGACTTGCAAGGTTATACGTGCATACAAATGACCCGAAAGGTTGGTTTCTACATGTAGTGCCGTTTACTGGAAAAGAAGAAAACTGAATTGAGCAAACGATAACCGACCGATAATCAACGGCATAGCAAAGTCTAAATTCTCTCAATTCTTTTGATGAAACATCAAAATATGAATATACTGCATATATGCCAACATGAAGATGAGTTACTTTCTGATTAACATACCATTACCACAAATACCACATAACACAAATAATGTCAATATGAAGAGATCTGCATCAGAAATGATGAACTACAGCTTCTGAGAGGACAATGTCAGTGTGACTTTTGGCTAATATAGTCATTTCACTTCTTCTATCCTTTCTTCCGGCAAACTCGACTACAGCGGAGGAAATGACTGTCAAATAAATAAAGTCGTCGAAAGCACAATTTTTGCGCAATACAAATTGTAATGTTGGGTAAACCTGTCGAGTAAGTAATCTCCATGACAAAAGAGAAAAATTACAACGTCGGAATTCATGCATATCGGCGTTTTGGCAATACTAGGTGTATTAAAGTAAACGCACTCGAAATTTCTGCTCTCATGAGGTATACAGGCAGAATATGGTCAGGCACTCACCAAAGTATCACGTTTTAGCTGAGACTTAAATATTCACTCAGAGATTAGAGGTGATAATTTGCTACATCACCTTTTAAAATCTCTCCCCCAATGGTCTGCCGTGGGGGCAGTTCAAGGGAGAAAGTCATCATGCCTTAGCACTTGACCATTGACAACAGTGAACTGTAATAAGGAATCAACTCTTTTTCTAAGCGTTCAGGTCATGTGAGATGGAGGAAGAATGAGACTGCCTTATATAAAAGGACCTGAAAACACCGAAAAGGTTGAAATTAGCACATCGACACAGTGCCTGAACAGAATCATGACCATCATAAAACACAACTTCAATCGGCCGACGTCTACAATCACTATAAAGTGAAAAGATGGTAATACCTAACGAAGGGAAAAAACCAACAAATAATGTATAAAGACTGGCAAGGACACGCTTCGTCCTAGCTAACTGCCAATTGCTCAACGACCGGCTGAGAATGCCACGTTGGGATGGAGTCGAGCACACTACAGCCCGTCCGAGCACCAGCTGATTTCACTTTACAAAGCAATATCTACCACGCTGTCTGTCTAAGTGTCTCCTAAAATGCTACACCTCTCGCGCTTAACAGCATGCGTCCTATCGATCAAGCGCCGCTTCACACCACAGTTCAATGCGGTGGTTTTTTTTGTTTTTTTTTTAAAGTGCCAAGTTACACGTTGTTCAACAATAGGTGTGAATTAAAACTGAGCTCGTGGTGTGAGTAGCGCCTTGAGGAAACATCATTGCGAAAATGGTGAATTGTCCAATCTCGCCCATCTTCATAGTGAGATCAACCGCTATATAGCTAATGTTCTTCCATTCAGAAGTTTCTATGAATAAGCGGTTGAATATAAATAAGTGGCTGGGAATAAACTCAATGAGAATTTGAACAAACGCCTGAAGTAGAAACAACTGCCTTCGTGTATCAATCGTCCAGAACACGGAAAAGAGCGGAAGTTTACTCCCTCGTTTCACCGCTTAAGCATACAAAAGTTTGCTGGAGAACACTAATGTGCGGATATGGAAGACATTTTATATAGACGTTACACAGACTTGCACAGTGCATGGTACGATTGAAGGACTGTTTGTTTTATATGTGACTGTTGCAGATATGGAGAGGGTAAAGGTGATACGAACCAGAACCGTTCTACAAACGTCCGCCAGAGAAGTTATATTTATATTCCAACTGATCGGAACATACTTGGAGGAACTGAAATGGATGCAGCAGATAGGATATGCAGCTTCGAATTACAGGAACCTGTCGCTTAGCTCCATAGCAGCCTTCAAAGCCGAATCAATGCGCAACCTGAGAGGGCCGCAGCTATGAATATGGTGCTAGTAAAAGACAAGTGCGCCAACAAATCCCCACCGTTTTTAAGAACCTGGAGAAAGATCAGAAAAAAGTTCGCGTTTTGCTGGGTTATTAGTGATCGGTGTTGAATCGATCTTTGGTCATCTCTTTACATATATGCGACATGCTTTATTGTTTTCTGCATAAATGGCATAAATTTTCTAATTTCCCGCAAGTTTCTTGTATTTGAAGTGGAAGTGCTTTCTTCATTTCGCAAGTGTCTTCTGATTCTTTTTCTTGGTGAGCCAGCCATGCAATCCAGTCATACAATATGTTTTCTTGTTACAAGTTGCTGTACACAGTCAGAAAAACCGAAGTGCCCATTTTGATGTTTTTTCAAGCAGCATAGATATCGATGACACAACTTATGCAGCTCAAAAGGCGATAAAACCCGTTTAGAAGAAAAACGAGAGCATATGCTTTCCCAGCCAAAACGTTCTGTGAAACAGACAACCAAATCAAAGGTTTCTTACCAATATCAAAAGAATTTAAGCATGGTTTCATTCTGCACCTCGGATTCGAGCAGTGACGGACTCAAATATTCAAGTAAACCTGCAGCAAAATTCGGGGAGCTGGGACAACGGTAAAGCATATCCGAAGGAAGCATAAGTTATGCCAAAGATAAATACAAACACATCCGCAACCCGAGTGACTTTTAGATCCCAACAAACGCACTGTTCAACTGCTTCAAATCTAAGCCTTGAGAAGAGACGTTATTGAGGCGGTTGTTCGTATCAAGAGGGTGGGAGGCAGACGTAAATGGCTGCCAAAAAAAAGGGACGCTGTTAATGATAAATTAACCACGGCAATATTATTTTAAAATAAAATGTACAGTAAGACATGCAAGTCCTAACGGTGCAATCAACTTCTACAGCACCCAATATATCCATCCAATTTGTGTCGTCAGAAAACCCACTGGAAAAGCTAGAAAATTCTTAGTAACAAACTGATGGTGCCTTCATTATATTTAATGTTTTTGAACGCCGAGCCATATGCGTATGACGCCCCGACTTATAAACTTGACCTCCTAAGCATTTCAATACCGTCTACGCTGAATGCTGCAGCTGCCTAGTGGGGATGCAGGAGGGGCGTTCTGAGCGTTCTCAAAGGCAATGAGTGCGCTGAAGCGGGCGTATGCGCGGATGTGGTTATTTAAAAAATGAGTTTTGAGAAAAGACATGAATCTTTTTTTCAAATAAAAGAATAGATTAGGAATAGAGAAAGAATAGAGAAATAGAGAGAACTGCCTATTAGAATAGAGAAAGGAAATAGAGAGTAGGAATAGAGTATAGAAAAAGGAATAGAGAAAGCTATATAGGGCATTGAACGAATGTAAACAGACGTAAATAAAAAAATTATAAATTTAAAAGCACCTACTTATATTATAAGCAGAAAAGAGAAAAGCTAGCACTGACTCAAAATCATAAAACTGCTGACAGGATACATGCAATGTGCTTCGCAAGAATTCATGCAAGAGCAGGTTTTTACAACTGAACAATAAGGAAATTAGACGCGCACTTTCCCTGCAAATACGAGATATTAAGGGATTATGGGACGGGGAGGGGGGGAGGGGGGGGGGGGGGGGGGGGGGGGGGGAGGGGGTGAAAGTGAGGGAAGAGAGAACTTCACATGTTGCTCGATAGACTAAAACACTGAGGCTCCTCATGCATAATGAATCAAGGTGCCTCTCAAATATGGGAACTGTTTGTGCCGCAACAAGACTTAAGTTGTGAGGAATATCATTCCAAGTGCTAGTCACTCTGAACTAGGATCTAAAAAAGTGGTTGATATCTGTGAAGTTTCCTCCCACTTTCCTATATAAACAACAAAATAGTTCGGAGTGAAAACGCCTCGCGATTTCATAGCAAAGAGTGAAATCAAATTGGACTTTCCGATACTCTGGAATTTCAATGCTAAAAAAACCTTTAATGGATCTCGATTGAGAAGGATCAGAAAAGACAACTAAAAAACTTCAGCATACTACAACAAAATAAGGGACCACATCTGCGTGCAATATCCCCAAATAAAGCGACAGTACACAAGCTGCACCTCAGGATAGCGTTGGAGAAACCTGTGCCTCAAGATTCGCGAAAGGCCACTTGTAAACTTAGATGCTTTCGAAGCAATTTCAAAACGCTGCAAGTTTCAGCATATTTCAAGAATGGTTTGTATTTCAAGACTGGATTTCTTCATCTGAAAATAGCAAAACGATCCGCCTACTTTCACAGAATATTCACGATAAAAAGCTTATTCAAAGAATTCGTCAAATTATTTTAGGCTAAATGCACAGAGAGCACAGAGAGTACAAGAACGGACCAGCGGGATCATGCAATGATCGATATTTTTTTCGGGCAAACGCAAACGACTTGCATTTCTTGGAGGGATAGTTCGGAAGATCGTTCGCATATAGCGAGAATAGAAGCGACCTTGATACACTTATTTAGAAAAAAACCATTGATAACTTTTTAACTAGATGGAAACGATTCGCCACTCTTATTCTAAACGAACAGTTTAAAAGAGAGCATTGCATCCATTTCAGCATCAAGCCTGACACTCTGTAAGCCTTCAGCTTGTATGAAAGCCTCCTGTAGCATACGACATCAAAAACTCTTGCATGGCCAGCGTATACTAGGTTGGATGAATTTCTGATTGATTGAATCATCTGGTCAATTACGGATAAAATCAAATGCGAAAAGTTCGATCGATAAAACTATAATTTAGTAGGACTGCAAAATAGCAGGCAATGCGTAGCAAGTGGGCAATTTGAGTTTCATTCAGTACAGACCAGGTCTTATGCGAAAATGGCGGTGACTGGAGAGGATAAAGCAAAGAAGTGAGCTCACTACCCTTCCCTTCCGCTTACGTTTCTCAAATCTGAAACCGTACCAGTCTGCAGGCTCACTTGTGATATCTCCTAAATTTAATTTATATACTGCCCTGTATTTATCATCGCATACATCTGAATTGTATTACGGTCGGCGGAAGTGCGTAAGTTTCAACGGAAACTTAGATTCTCATCCGAAAGCAGTAGTCGATTATTAGTGGGCTTGAATAAGGGTCTCACAACCAGTCTGCATCTCAAAATGCTCCTCGCTTTCGCTGCTGTGCCATCAAAATGATTGCTGAACCTACGCTAGTACTGCAAGAAATTAACTGCTTCAAAAATGCGCAAAGTTGCTGATCCTCGCTTACCCACGGATAACAGGATGCAAAAACCACGAAGTTCACGCCTTATTAGCAGTTAAGTAGAGATGTAGCACTCAAGCACTCAGAATGATGGATGACGGGGATATTTCGCTACAAATAGAGCAGTGGCAACTCGAAGCCTTGCAACAGCGCATTAATACTAAGTCGACTCCACGAAAATGCCTAGTCGATTCATGCAAAAAAAAAAGAAAAAAGAAAAAAATTATCTGTGACACCTGCATGGAATATTTCATTACATAGAACGAATCTACATAACTTATATCGGTCAGGATGAATTCATTTTGCATAGCAATTTATTCTACAACTGGCTAAGCAATGATTCGCATCAATTTTTGACTGCATTCGCCTAAGGATAGACCTACACACTAAACAAGATGTTTATTCACCTCTAACCTCTTAAAGTGTCATGCAGTGGACTCTGCGTAACTCACATCAACATTTTTAAATGAATGCAACATTACCCAGTGTAACACTGCTGAATGTGCAGTCTAACGTTGCTTTGAGTTATCAAGCCAAGTGCACCGTGGAATAAATTTACCCAGATTGTCTTAATTCTACTCTGCCGACACTTTTCAAGGCATACGGCACTTCAGGTTACCTAAATATACGAAATCTCAGTAAACAACCATCGACAGTTCTGGAAACTATTCTCTGTGGTTCTCCAATAATGTCCACCGCCATACAATTCAACTGCACAGTTTTGTCTACCTTTTGTGGGAGCTTCGGCACATGTTTCATACTCAGGCTTAGGACTAATCTAGACTAGGATTCCATCATTAGATCTCTCTGATTTAGGATCAGTTCATGTTTTGTGCAGTAGTTTGCTCCTGGACTTAGGCTTCAGGCCTCAGTTTCTCTTGAAGCTTCAAATTTAAATTTGCTCTCATGATTGAAATAAAAGCCAGGCTTGTTTGAATTATCTCAGACTCAGACCTTTAGCTTGGTCATTTTCTTGGGCTTCGAGGTTGAACTTAGCCCCAGGCTGAGCCTAGGCCCGGGCATAGACTCAGACGTAGGCTTAGCCCAGCTTCAAAGTTAGCATCAGGCATGGGTTCCAGGCTCAGGGTTGCTCAGGGCTCAAGCTCAGGCCTGGGTGGATTCAAGCTTTGGCTTAATGCCAGGACCATTCAGAATGTATGCTGTTTGTAGATATACAACTGGCCACCGAGCCTTGGTGCGCTATATTTACACCTGTTCTGGATCATCTATTATTCATATCGCAAAGTCGAAAGGAAAACGAATCAAAGAGTAGTGCAGTAAGGTTACCAGCTGGCATTACAGTAGTAGTAGAGCAAGGTAATCTTTGTTCATAAATAACGAAAAGAACAGTGACTGGGCAACATGACAAGTGAGAGAACAAAGGTTCATTCTAAAGGAACACAGGCGCAGAAGAAAAAACTTAAAGAAGTACTTAGATTTACAAACTGAAAAAGCATGTAACAAATGTGAGAGATGTATAGATGTAAAAACATAAGACGAAAGAGATATATAGAAGTGGAAACATTTAAAAGATGGGAAAGAAGTTTAAGTGGATCGAGGATAAAAAAATAAAAGTTGTGGACAAAGCGGCCTGTGACCACGACGTCAGCACATGCCAGGTTAGAGTGGGACAGCCAGTATATATATATATATATATATATATATATAATATATATATATATATATATATGTATATATATATACTCGTTTCTCCTAGCCACCCATCCCCCAAAACGGCCATGCATGACTAAAAATGACTCACTAAAACCTCTTACTCAATACTTTGATTCCTTTGAAGTTCAGTACACACCTCTAACGCTTCAATTTACAACGCTCATAAGAACACGGGTAGCTGGGCGTGTAAAACGGCGGGAGGGGTATGAAGCCGAGCATGCTTCCATTTGATAACTCATGCGAGGAGCCTTCTAATTCTCTGCCTGTTGGGAGATAGATGCGAGGAGGTTTACCTCCTCCTCCAATCCCTCGCCCCATTTCTTTCAGCGGTTCAATGCTGCGTGACAGCATCTGGACAAGTTGGCAGCTAAAATCCAACTTGTCAGATACCTCAAGTGACTGCAGAAGTGTGCACGCATTTATCACGTGCGATCGAAGTCTTATCACAGTGCCAACACTAAACAACCCACCTCACTTTCAGCACCGGTACCATGTGTGTCGGTGGTTGGCATGCATTTATTAGGTGACCCATTGCTGTTCAATGCAATATCGCAGACATTGCAGTTTCGGGCGAATGTTGACTGTACTGGCCTCGTCGCAAAAGCGGTATTAGAGGGGACTTGGTCTTAAATAGCAAGGTGAAGATTCACCATTTACGAAACCAACGATTTGAAAGTTTGCTGCCAATCCAACTATGGACCCTATATTTCTTTGCTCAGAAAGATATTCTACTAACAATAATCCTCAGTAAAAGCAATCGATTAAGAACCAAGCTTCTGCGCTGCCAACTTCAACGACATTAAATCACATGCGGAATGTCGTACTATCTCATAAAAATAATATATCGGCGACGTACTCAACTGCAGTGACAAAATACCCTAATCGCACCCTAACATACTTTTTATTGAGAAACAACTACTCACGTGTGCATCCCCCGTCTTCCATCTGGAAAAACTAGCCTCAGAACTTCTTGGGACGCATAGTGTCAACAACCGCTAAGAAATCGAACGAATGACATGATGATATGACATAGATTATGCCTAACGAATATAATTGCGTCCAGTAGCTGAAGAAAGCGGATACAGAAAGACAATACGAACGCAGAGATGATCCCTTTGACCTTTCGCAACAAATTTTGTAAACGTCTCCTTTCAAAGAAATGTCAGACAGTTGAAGAAGTTACATGCCCACGTCAACCACAAATTACGGCATGAAACCGTAGGGCCCAAGAAGTCTTAGGTTGGTTCAATCCGGTATAAACGGAATATGCACTCAAAAGCAGCTTCCCGTAGGAGCTACGCTTCGGCTAAAAAAACATCCGGGAAAGCACCTACCACATAAGCATAAAGCTATGTACCCTTCTCGAAGGTGGAACGCATTGGAACGGCAGCCACAATGATCCCATTATTCTATTTCTCAGTTTGTAGACAACCGCTAAATACAACGATACCCGTACTTCTATCAACCAAATGAACATCAGAAGCGACAGCTGACAGCCCAGCCATAGTTTCTTCCCCATATGGATCGGATAGAAGAAAAGCTGAAGTAGTAACCGCCATTAGAAAATAAAGAAAGAATTCACAAACAAATGCTCAAGGCTTCAGGAAATACAATGCAACGCGGCGGCCGGCAAAAAATGGTAAAGTGATATCATTCAGCGCATCCCCGATTCTGTTTTGCACCCTGCTTTGCGAATCGAGCTCAGCTTTGAAGAAAGCATACCATCATCAATGAAACGATCAACATCTATGGCGTTATGTCTACTTTGCCGGCTATCCGCGTACGTAAAAAGCAAGCGTTTGATCGGGTTCTGTTGCGAGAGCGAATGGGAAGGTGTTTGCGAACGTATACAGCATGACCGTGCACACGGTTTTTTCCTGCAGCTGCAAGAAAGCTCCGTTTGGGATTTAGTGGGCATAATCGTAAATGGTAAAGAACGTGACGCAGATAAATTCGGCTCTATGAGCTTGAATTCAAGTCAGCTAACAAAGCAAAAGTTGTAATGCGGAAATATCTCTCATTCCCGGTGCCCACAGCAATTTCAGCAAAACTCAGGGTTTATCGGCAAAGAAGGCTGACTTCTTAAAAAACTGCCTCGGTACAAAAAGCGTTTCAATGTTCCACCTAGATGGGTGACTGACCTGTCTGATCTAGACTACCTATTGCGAGAGTGACTTTGTCGAAAGTGGAAAGAGGTAGTTGTAACAGGTTGGTGTGGTAAAAGCAAATTCAAGAGAATAACAGGAAACCGAAGACTGAAAGTAACTCATTAACTAAGTATCACTGCATATGAATAATTGTCACCTGCAGTGGTGGTATGTCTGTTATTGATATAACAGCTTTCGTGAAATTTTCGAAAAATCTACAGCATAAACGCATAAGAGAACTTTCCACGTAAGTGGCTAGCTTCAGTTATGGTATGTTTAGGAAGAATGTTTCAAGCATCAATTGCTTCTTATCGATTCAAGAAATCCTCTTGGATTTCCCAGATGCTCAGGTGGATTGACATATTGAGCCGACTAGTTCTAGTGCTAATCTAACTTTCTAATCGATCATTCCCACACTTAAGTAAAGCAATCTCCTCATCTAGTTGCTTCCAACGTAACTCATGCCGGTCCATACACCCTCACTGAATCGAGATGAACAGTGCCGAAGTGAATTTTCTTATTTCGCTTCGTCGGCAGTTTTCCTACAACCGTAGTACGGTTTTGTCCACAGTTCCCCTTAACACACCATTTCCCATCGCTACAGTCCTCTGGTTACCAAGCTGGACAAATGGGCAAAGAGAGACGCACATGCGCCATACACGATTTCATACTGACGCTCTTCAGCAATAAGGCATAAACTCATACATAAACTGCAAAGGCTTACCCTCGTACTGCTGTATCCAAGCACGGCATCGCCACTTCACTTCTACTGTTCCCGTCCACTGCACAACCATTAAACACCGCGCATGCATCACCTCAGCCGCCTCTCGTCCCAGTAACTGAATGCTGTTGATTCACATCTTTTATAGCACCCTTTCGCGGGCCTCATTGATCACAGTATTGTATTTCGCAATACTGTGATCAATGAGGCCCGCGTTGATCACAGTATTGCGTTGCCGGTGTTGTGTTTCGCAAATGGTGTTTTCAACGCCATTTTATGCCTCGGGCGAGCTGATTGATGCAATTCATGTGGTGGCTATTTCTCGAGTAGATCAGTAGTGAATATATGACACGATAGCATCGCGGTACAGAGATGAAACTACACCACTTGTTAGACCTTTTGAAATGACGGCATATTGCGTCCATGGTTCGAGTCAGAGGCTACATTGGACCTCAGAGAGGCAAAAGCAGTGCGGGAAGAGAGAATAAGAGTTACGCAATTTGCAGCTTTTTGCATCCCATATCATCAGCTTAAATGATGCTTTATCGACCATTTTTTCGTTGATTTATCAAGTCAAAGCGCACAGCTGATCCAATAACTCAACTGCTTACAGTCATGCAATTTGTTGATCTCAAAGCATCTCATCGGTAAAGGTCATTTATTTATCAACTCGAAACTGCGTAATTAATCCAATTATTTAACTGTTTAGATTCATGCAATTTATGGATGTTGCAACCTATGTCATCGGTAAAAAACCACCTCTTATGGATGCGAACTGATTATTTCTTCGCCCATTGTATAATGGCACCATCGAATTCACGCCATCCTTTGCTTCTACCTTCCATTCTATTCGTGATCTCTCCGTTCGCTTTCAGAAATCCAAGCCAAAACAACGTCCTTCTTTACAAAAGGAAAAGGAACGAGGAGCGCGATCGAATGCGTTGTCTTTCCAATCTATGATCTTCTGAAAATGGCGCATCGTGAGCAAGCTTATCATCGCTTCAGTAGTTAAAATAAGCGCTATTAACGGAATCTTTCCAACCACTAAGGTATCAAAGATTACGTAATTCTTGCACTCTATACATTCCACGCACTTCCAAAATGATTCATTTGGACAAGTCGTTCCATTGTTTGAACGATCAAAAGAATCGTCATAGATTGATTCTCTCCACTCATTGGAATACTTGAATCGGTGGAATTCGTGCGTTCTGTGCGTTCTATGATGCGCTTAGAATGGTAATCTTTCGATCGTATGAACTGCTTAAAAAGAACGTTGCTCTTGCTATCTTTTCAGTCGATTCTATGGAAACTGTGGAATTTGCGCGTTTTTTAAACTACTGTCTGCCGATAACTGTGTATTGTGAGTAATTTTTCATCATTTAAGCCTTAAAAGAAGCGTGATTGTTGACGGAGCCTCTTTGCCATTCAACTATTTAGAATTGTGCAATTTTTGCGTGCATTCGATTCTATGATTCGATAAAATAGTGCATAAGATGCGATCTTCTCATTGCTTGAGCAGTAAAACAAGCGTTTCCAATCATTAAACTATTGAAAATTACGTGGTTTATGCATTCTTTGCATGCCTTTGATTTGTTCAGAATGGTACATGCACTTTGGACTATCTTTTGATTGCTTGGGTCGTTAAAAAAACGTTATTGATGGGACACTACGATTTAATTGCTAAACCAGATTAATTGGTGCATCGTTTGCACTGAATGAACTGTTCACCATGATGCATAAGCAGGAATCTTTTGTGGTTTTGAAAATTTTAAAAAACCATTACAAAGGCGGTCTTTGAATCACCTACTTGTTAAGTAATGTGAAATTCATACAATCTTAGCATTCTGTTATCCTGTGAAGGTAGTGCATTTTCACTGATCTTTTTATTCTCTGAAATGATCCTCTTTGAACATTTAAGTGACATTCTACACAACTACTGACGGGATCTTCTCACTCATTTAATTGTTAAAAGTAAATAAGTGAGAAGTGACTATGCTTCGATCCGCTTCTGAGACTGCTTTTCGATATATTCTATACGATGGTGTGAAAATATCACAGATCCCGTCTCACTGCGGTCTACATCAAATTTGGGAAGCAATACTTCCAATTCCTGATTTCTCTGAATGGCCCTGTTATACACTTCTACTCTATGTCACCCTTTTGCGAAACCAACTTTCAAGTCAACAAAACTAGTGCATCTGCACATTTCTAACGCGTCATAATAAATGAATACTGTCTACAACTTTCTTAACACTTCTTAACTTGTACATCTTGCAATCATTTCGAGATCTTACCGGATACGAGATTTTCTTCCCTTATGCCCCCTGACTCTTTGAGTTTTTCGCAAACAACACTTCTTGAACGAAAGCAGCCAAGGATGGCTGTCACATTCAGCTTGTAAATTCGTACAGTTGACCTCGGAGGAGACGTAGATACAAAGAAAACACAATATACCTCACCTTTTTACGGCGCGAAAAAGCATAAAAATGACGACGACCACTTCGATACGAATAAACTTCCCCGTCCGAGTCAGACAACGGCCCTTCGTCGCACCTCTTCGATTCTTTTGAACACTTCATCCATCATTTTTATAGGGTGGCTGGGGCAGAAGTAGCACTGTGTTGCTCTTGAACATATAGTTCCCGCGAGTTTCCAATTTCTAAAAAAGTTTTATTTGAAGACATCCTAGTTAAGAGATTAGCGATCGTTACGCATATGCAATGACGCCAAAAATAAGACCACCAGTCAGAAATAACATCGGCACGATTGGGGAACGGAGAGGCAAACGCCACAAATGCACAGGAACATCGATAGCGGCATCCCGTCTTCCAAAATGTGCAAATAATTCAAAGGACAATTCGCTTTCAGTGTTTACGAATCAGATCGGCCAACTGTAAGCCAAGACATACTCACTGATACCTTTTTCCTCCTTCATAGCTTCCCTCACATCTCAAAAGAAAACGTAATTGTGTATTCTGAGATCACAAAATCGCCAATCGTTGAATTTCTCATCCGTAAAAATCCACACAATTCATGCAAACGGGTGGCCAGTTATTGAACCGGATCTACTCACTAGTTGTCATTTTGTCCTGAGGAACCCTATAGATCTATTCAATAAAAGTTATAAGGAAATTAATTGAGGATTTATAAGAGCCACTTCTACTTCCCGAATCCTGATTTCATGCGAGTTGTTCCCCAATAATAAGGATTACTTTGATGCTAACGAAAAGCATCAAAGATTCCGTACACTAATTCGTACAACAAACAATGGTGTTCGAAGCGTTGGACCGATTTGTCAAAGCGCTGAGTTCTTTGACGGAAACATAATGACATGGAAGCAAAGATACGATTGATGAAAGAAGATGAATTGAATAGATGGTAAAATACGTATGACGCTTTCAAGCATTCGAAAAAATAAAAAAAGACTGCTCGATCAAGTGTGAACAGGCAGCAACCATTCCACGACGCCAATCACATCATTGAAAAGCACGTATACAATGCAGTAGTTACTTCGCTTACTTCGCCTGGGCAAAACCGAGAAGAATGAGACCACTAGAGATGGATATTGCTGTCCTCAATAGCGACGAAAATTTCAGGAAATTGACACTGTCTCTAGTAAAATCAACAGTGATATCACAACCTAGACAAGGCCCATAACTGAACAATCAGTGCGGTAGATGGGCCAAGCGTAAGAAGGGTTACCCACTTTCCTTAGGTGGGATCTGGAGCGTCATTTATATTTTATCTACGAAAGTCAAGCATTTCTGCTAATAACACTGCACTGGTGCAACATAAAAACATCTGCGATGAATTAAATTAACTTAAACCAGACATCGAGCACTACCGCGTGGGGATCGACTTATAGTTGCACATATAAAACAAAATGTTTCAGCCTTCCTGTAACTTAATTCACCTGTTTACATCTTAATTGTCAAGTTTGTAAAGAGTACTATACTTTTTAAGTAAAAGCAGATAGTTTTTTAGCAATGAAAATTTTCATATGTCAGCAAAACAACACAGTTTTCAAATGAAAATAACTTCATACAACAACGATAACAAAAGCAAACTAAAGCTTAATAAATAATGAAACATGATAAACAATGCACATTTCGATGCACAAAGTTGCTTGATGGCACATAAATGTGTGTAAGAGCCTTCAACAAGATTTCTTCATTTCGTATTCTTCGTTGCCATTAATTCATACCCAATGGCAGCCTTTATCTGAAGTGCAGCTCCCGGAATCCTAGCAGCTAGTTATTAGATGTTCGACCACTACTTCAATTCAGAACAGTTCGCCTCGGTGAACTCTCCATTCCACTTCCATTTTATTGACTTAAATACGTTTCTGGCAACTCTTGCTGAACACAGGATTACGTCAGCTTCCGTCAATTTAAACCCGCTTCACTCAAGTTAAGCAGCCCCTGATTCCAGATTCCTGTCGAAGAACAAATGCTGATCAATTCACGCAGGAGGTGCCGATCTCGTATTTGACGACCTCTTTTTGGCAACTTCAATGAGGGCAAGAAGAACTCGTGAAATGCGTAGATCGCAACGATCCAATACGGATCGTTGTATTAATTTCGGTATTCGCGGTGGTCGAATATCTGAAAGCTATACTTTTAGATCATAACAATTAGAAAATGTTTTGAACACTTCCTCCTGAAACAAAGACAAATATTCAGGCTATCGTTTCCAACGCTCTTCCTCACTCTTCTCTGCTCCAAACAGAAATTTCTCTCCATTATATGATATTCCCCGCGAAGAAATCATGGTGACGAATATCGCTTTTTGTGGAAAGTGTTGACAAGATATGCAGCTGCGATGATGCAGCCACCAAAATATTCAGGCATGGCGAAGGTGACGTGCGACAGAAAACTTGAGGTTCTCTGGGCGCGAACTAGTGGCAGAAATATCTTAGCACGTGGAAGCTGCATATGATTGTTTCGATTATATGAGTTTCGCCATCATATTTCCCAATATTTCAAATCAACTGAACATTGCAAACTGCGATGTCAAACGCCCAATTACCTGGATGTTTGTTATGCACAAACTTCCTACTCATCTCCACTCTCATATATCCGCGGACCACAGGAATTTCTAAAGCAGTCTACTGTTGACAATGAATACCATGAAGCCTTTCCGAAAAAACCGAAATGCATCATTTCCTAACTTATCGATTTTTTGTTCCCGGTGAAACTGTCGAAGACGCTAGCTGAGTCCTTCATGAAAAGTGACTTTGCTGGCGATCTGGCAAACATGGCAAAAAAGCCATGGTTCTCCGCAGTTTTCAATACCAGACGATTCCGGAATCTACGCTGTAGGAAGCAGTCACTAGTTCATGAAAGCTCATATATGTGCTGGCATGTATGTGCTTCACACTCCACCTAATTCGTTTCCATAATCGCGAATTAAGAGTATACATTCCTAAGGGTTACAAAAAGAATGGTGTAAAGGCAAATGCAATTTCACATGAAAGAGATGAAGGATAGCGTAAAGAACGCTTTGAGGATGCCCGTTTCTGAAAAGATTGCTTACTTGTAGTTTCCTGAGAATCTCGTCAATGACTGGCTGATCCCACTTAACATCGTCAATGAAGCGAATTCTTGGCTGAATGCTCCATCTTTCACAAAAGAATTCTCTGTCGTAAGTTCGCTCAAAACCAACTCAGTCTTAGGTGTCTTCATGTTGGAAAATTTCCTTTGAGGAACATTCAAAGCATTTTTTCTATGGAATATCATTCATTGTTCACGTGGAACTTTTAGGTCGAACTTCAGCTATGAAATTTGCTGAAAGGCATCCGAAAATTTTGCAAGACGCCGATGAGAAAACGATTAAAGGATTGAAAAGGGTGCTTGCAACATACCCATGCGCCCGAGCAATGACGGCCTCGCGCAAAATGGTTTACTATTAGCTAGCTCGCACCTTTTCACTCTTTGTTACTTTGCCAGCAAGAAAGAGTTGCGCTCATTTTTCAGTTCAAACGGATAGAAAATCCTTCATATTTAGAGATACGAATGTCGAATCAAAGAAAAAATGACTAGGAATTTTTACGTTTCGCAACAGTAATGAAGATGCTTCCCATTTTGCGGCCATATGCTGAACAGTTGTTATATCTCACATAGTTCATTCAAAATTTTCTTCACTATTTCCGACATACGACTTGCCACAGTTCTATGACACGCCGTGACATGAACGGCGACGAGTTGTATCGATAACAGCTCCCACTTTGCACCAACTTTACGTCACTTTTACAACAATTTTTCGAGTGACTTTCTAACCTAATCTCTCAATGTTCATTCTCTTACAAAAATTCACTGAAAATTTTTCTTGAAACTTACATATTCATGCGATTTGCATTTCCATATGCACAAATTTATGCAACAAAAATTCGCGCATCCTGTTACAGTTAATAAACGCGGCATAAAAATATCCAGAACAACGAAGCACTTTTGCCCATGGACACTTCAATATGCACTAAAGCATATCAAGAGAAGCAGTCAGAAAAATTCACAAAAGGCATATGGAGTGACCAACCGAATTTGGCGACATGTAGGATTTTATAAGTTCGGGAAGAGAACTGATTTGAGTACAGAAATCGGTCTGCACGCCAAGGGATCCATAAGATTTACATGAGAACGTTGTCATCACCTGCAATGAAACGATCAGCAGCGACCTCTGTGATACATGGAAGTATTTATATTCGTCATAGATCATATACAGAATATAGCAAACATCCTTGAAGAGAAAACACTCAGTGGAATATTATCAACGAAGTGGTAGGAAGATAGCCACTGTTAGCCAATAGTTAAGACAAGATGAAAAGTGTATTTTATAAGATCTAGAAGATTTGATCGCAACCACCCGTCACGTCAACGTTTTAACGTGCGATGCAAGAGGAACAACAGCGCTCTCTCATTCAGCAGTGCACAGTTTGCGTTTGCGTACAGAGATCATCCATATATTATTGATTGTCTACAACTTTCGAATGAATTTCTTTTAATTTTTACTGTGATTCACTCGTTGTGGAATTCCACAAAATACTTGAATAAATATTATTACCGTGTGGCATGCAGCGTTTTCGCAAACAACACTAAAGAAAAGTGACTGCCAGGAGTGTTACATTCTGGTATCGCTTCCATGCTTCCATCTTGTCGAGTGGAATATTTTGCCGAGTCGTTATTACTGAATCAACTGGTGGAACCCTAAAATACGTCATTATGATAAATATCATAGGAACGATTAACTATCCTTTGCAAGCAAGACCGGCTTCCAGCTGTTTAACGCCGCTCTCAATGAATAATTTGTTCAATCCAATGCCACTACAGGTTTAACTGTGCAAAGAGCACGCGACGTCTGCAGCTCTTCTATTTGAGCATCATTCATGTATTACTAATCATTCTTAATTTCGAGGACTAAGAATAGGACTTCAGTCCGTTAACCTCAGCTACCTCTTTTTCTGCTTCTAGTTTCGTTAACCTTACCGCTAACTAAGAGTTCTGTTGATCTCACCATGCGACTCATGCTCCTTGCATCAACTAAAGTTAAAAATATTGAGAATAAATGAGACTCACTAAAAATAATGAACCTGATGCACAGCTAAAACTGTTGAGTTCTAACTTCCGAAGAGTGACGTTGACGAATCGAAAACACGACGACCGACTCAACAGTCGATGTTTCTGCACTACATGCGATCATCAAAAAAAAAATTGTCAAGCATCTTATATAAGACGCATTTGTTCATCAGTTACGAGTTCCAATTCCAATGAAGTCTTCAGCAGTTATCATGGTTCAGATGCCCTACGAAAGACATTAACGTTGCCGTGGTTTGGTGAGCTCAACGATGTTTGCCTTTTTTGTATCGCAAAAACAGCCTTTGAAATCCTCTACTTGTGCGCCTCCATTCCTGTTTGTGCGCTATTTTTCAACTCATTATCCATAGTTGTAATTCGAATAAAGTTCGCAAGGTAGGCATCGCATATCGGCTTGGCTTTGGCTGCAGGAAAAAATGCAGTTTGGCACTGAAAACTATCAGATGACTGTACTTACTCGAAAAGTTCCAGAACTGAGTAATGAATGGCGTTGCTGTCCTCTGACGCGTTGCTACCGGTTTGAAATTGCTCAAGAGGTCGGTCGATGCAGTGCTCAAGGCATCGTTCAATTCCAGCCATCTTCGGCAAAACACCGCTCTGTCCGCATTCCAAATTCAGGCCATTAAGCAACATGAAGAGATTCACTTCCATTAAAGTACATGTGCGAATGATGGTTAGCTGCTGTGAAAGAAATCAAGCATGACTCCACTTTCGCATTGTTCAGTAATAGTCGATTTTTTCTGCTCCATTATATTGAGCGCAATTCTCCGCTTCTCACACTGACAAACCCATTTCTTATTGCGAAAATTCGAGATAGTTTTTCTAGAGTTTTCGTTGAATGTTAGGCTTTCATTTTTGGTCACTTCTATTCGGTTCAATTCGTCGCATTCAGTTACGCATTACGACAGCGGCGATAACTTACCTTAATGCATCAAATTTATTTTGGAACATTACTTATGGTCTATACTTTTTCAACAGTGTTCCTATATTCCATATGCTTTCTGCAAGTTCAGGAATCTCTAACCCAGAATTCAATAAAGAACAAATATCGGCGTCATGGTGTAATGAATTGAGCATTTATACATGCCACCGCTGACAGCGAGTGAAGTGACATAAATGACTGGCCATGGTGTTCAGCGATGAGCACAGTCCCTTAGGTTCGTTCAACACCTCGGACCACAGCGTCCATTCATGCCTCCTCACATCATATAGCACCATTATTTGGATATCATCGGGATTGCCCACCTGGTCTTCTGTGTTGATGAAATCGTCGGAAGCTGTTTTGTAATTACGAACATCAACTGCGATAGATGACTCGCGTGGAGAGCCACGGTAGGAAATTAACGGAGATTGCAGAGCCCGATGTACACCTGCTGAATAGCGAATACAGGTTCTTCCCTGCGCATAGTGTAACTCCTTGCCCAGAAAGCATCCCAAGAAAGCACTGAGGGTCGCTTATGTCCTCTCCTCAGAAGCGCTGCATACCATAGAAACGTGCAGGTATGCCACTGGTGATTTGCACCATGTTTTTAACGGATGAGACTCGCGAAAATCTAAGGTTGCAGCTCGAATGAGAGAATTTAAATCTGCAACAAGTTTGAAAGCTTCCGAATATCCATTCAAAAAAGTTAGTTACATCGTGCTACGACAACGTATCGCATGAGAACGAATTTGCCGTTTAAAATCAACGCTTCATAGGGAATAACTCAGTGGTGAATACACATCGAAGAAAGATCAACAGGATTTGAAATCTCCGGATTAAGTCCTGGATCACACTTTTCTAGTTCCGGAGACGTCAGACAGGGAAATTAAAATACTCGAATTAAACGAAGAAAGTGACTGTCACACTTACCTCAACCTTGTAGACGGCATTAATAGAATGCTGATGCTCGGAAGTTGTTGTCTGGCTTCCTTTGGAGAGAGTGATATTGTTGCGACAGACTAACTCCAAGTGTGTTCATTCCATCCAAAAATGCATAATGAGCTTCATCGAAGGACAACGCCAGCAATTTGTCTATTTTAACCGATGCCCAACTAAAAACTTCAAACATTGCATTCCTCATACAGAACAGCAAATATTTCACATACTGCAAACATATCGGACCATCGATGGTATATCTTCCCTACAAGCTAAGCTGTAACATTAGACAGCTGCCTTCAGGCGCTCCATCAGAATGCGACAGGCTTAAAGTTTCGGTGCATCCACCAGCACATGCTGAACGAAAGTGGGTGGATATTCGAATCCGATTGGCAGCACTGATTTGGTTTCAAATACCCATCCTCTGTGATTCATCGACTGAGCCAGATGATAGACGGAAAATGCAACGTCGCATCTACCATGCTGAATAGAATGTCATGCTCAAAATTCTCAAAAAGCGAAGGAAAACACTGTCTTCCTTTGTTTAAATTTGAGAAAGAATGAGGCATCTGAGGGGGCAATCAAAAGGATTTCCATATCGAAAGTTAATATGTAGCAGATGAACAGATAGTGAGTGGCTCTGCAACATGACGGAAATAAGCAGCATTACTGACGAAGCTTGCGGGATACCGACATCAACAATTTGGAAATGTCGAAACCTCGGATGCAACAGGCACCACTCCTTGCGGGAGAAGTGAAGGAGGCACTCCTCCCTGCAAGAATGCTACCAATTTAAGAGTAAAATATTGCCTATTATACATTCTATGCTCTTTTCAAAGTAGGCGCATCCAGATTTTTCTCAATATTATGCTTACCAGCGCATCAGCATGATTACGATACCTTGGCGCATTTAAGTCACCATTCATGAGGGCCACAGCGATCTTCCAGCTTCGATAACGAATCTTGCGCCGATTGTTGTCAACCCGTGTTCACCGGACGGCATTGGGAACGAAAGCGCGGTGGATTGAAGTTCTGTAAGCACATCGAAAACATGCACCCATGTGCCCCTGCCCTTCTCAAAAGGCATGCGCATATGTCGAGCCCAATGTGCTTCTTGCCGAACTCCATATTGTCCGGCTGTTACGGATCTGTTCCTGAAAAGCTTTGGCATTAATATATTCTCGCAACTTGTGGTATTTTTAATCGTCTCGCAAAGTAGTAATACTCCAGGAAATAATATAATATATGGAACATTCGAAAGGCTGTCGCAGCGCACCATGTTCCATCAATTCCATTGAAATCATTTGTCAGATCCTTTGAAATGACATGGGAAACCAGTACCGCTCAGAATTCAAGCAAATGTATTTTAAAAAGCGGCAAAAGCTGAAGATCTGCTGCTATATGTGGTTATTTCCATTAAAAGTGCCCTATGCCCTTTGGATCATCAATTCACATGATCTACAAACACTTCCATATCCATTACATGGATATTCCACTTCAAAATCGGCAAGTGAAAATTCCACATCAAAAATCATCTGGCATTAACGAAAGAGTTCATCTAAGACCTCGAGTAAAGCTCAAAACCTGAAGACAGCAAACTACATCAGACTGTCCAGCGTGATAACCGCTCCATCAAAAATCAAGCGCAATCTCATCTCTATTTTCGATTTCTTGTCTGAAAAAACCGAAATTGAATATGCCATTACTTCCGAGCCAAAGGATATTAGGAAAACACAAAAAACAGACTTGACTGTTTCAATGCAAGCTCCATACAAAAAGCCCCTATTGCATCAAAGATCTAGAACATTTTTTTCGCAAGCAGCATGCGCTTCTTGGTCTCCATCTATCACAACTGAAATAGCGGAATGTCTCTCCTTGTTGTATTTCAAAAATTTCGCCCACCATCCCAACGGATCTTCTAACGCAAACAAAGTGACTCGGCTGCCAAGGACCGTGTCGTAAATGGGTTCACAGGAGTAGATAGACCCAAGGAACATATGACGCAAAAACCTTGCAGAGTGTTAAAGAAGGTTTACGAGTGGAATGTTATCAGTAAGTTATGCTAGGCTGCACAGAATTTGGGAAACTAAAGCACATTCGACTGTTGATGGAAGGATGTGAAGCATACGAGAAGCGAACAGAATTTTTGTGTTACCCGAGAAAATGAAAGAAATTCGGCGCCGATATAATTTGTGCTGCTGAAAGTAGCTTTGGTGACAATAAGCTTGAATTCATCCCAGTGGATGTTTCCGTTGACGATCACCGACGCTTTGCTAACCTGAAATGCGAAAGACTGATAAATGATGCCTTCCCTCTTGATTTGTGGTACATTGAAAATTTCGGCATTTTCGTGAAACTGATCCGACCGCCTCGTAATGCATTTCTAGGCTCTCTCCATTGGCAGTTGCTGTGGACAGAATTTTGGTGCACTAACTGGCCACAAGCGAACAGTGATTCACTGCGACCTCTACGTTCGGCCGCTTGATGACGTAGCCCACACTACTGCCGAGCGAATCAAGGAGCGCGATGCAGAACGAGCATCTCTTTAACGCTTCTTGTTTTCGCAACATTCCGATTTGCGGAGTAATGTTTACGCCTGAAATCCTCCAACATATATCGCCACCACGTTTTCTGCTGTACCTAAGTTCTGATGGTTGCTGTACAAAGAGCAGCGTCTTCCACATCCATTATTCATTTACTTAATGGGCTTTGTGCTGTTTCAAAAGTCGAAATTGTTTCTTTTAGTCTTTGAAATCGACACAATGATCAATTCTGCTCGTTTGAACAGGCGAAAGGAAGCGGATGCATTGCCGAATGTCTCGAAGCGAATCGATTAAAAGTATCCGATCTGATCAAAAATTAGCGAATATATTTTTCGACAGCTTTGAAAAGGAGATTCATTCTCCTTCTGACCTCTGGTCAGCGGGTAACGACAACTTCAGCTGTAACAGATGACTGTAACTCCGAATGATTCTTGATGCTGTACGACATAAATCTTCACGTGTACTCCTTATTCATCTCACTGGGGTCCCATTTGTGCGTTCACTTGCACTCTTTACTCCGAATGACTTTTGCGTCTTTTAGCGCTGCACAGTTGACTGAGTCACATGCTAACTGCGACATGAGAGAATAGTTAGCCTATTGGAGGCTGACCGGTCTATACGAAAGCCCCGGACATATGGGGGCATTTTTATTATACTGTTATCGAGTCCAATCAAGCCTCATCATCACGTGATATCGTTTCCGTAGTTCTTGTCTAGAACATGCACCTGTTGTTGAGCTTGCACACTTCTTTCTTTTCATTTAGACGCTACTGCACACGATTATGCGTATCGTTACTCAAAAATTGAGCAAAAATAAGCACGCTGACTGATTGATTGCATCGTTAGAAAGCAAAAAAGCGACTTATTGCTGCTACCATTACCAATTTTTTAATAAATTCTAACCAAAGTTTCCGCAATGCTAAAAATAAAGTTTACTCAGCACTACCAGTAGTAGTCATCAACCGTATTATTCTATCGGTTTTTTACGTTGGCCCTAGCAAAAAGGGTGTCTTGTTATCTTTGTTCAAAAAACAATTAAATGAAGGTTCTCTTTACATTCGTTTCTTAAGCACAGAACAGTCGCTGCTATTGTTATATGATACAAAACACAAACATGCAAATTTGAAATCCGGTCGCTCTGCAACGAATTTCGACTGCAGCCGAGTGTTTTGGTTGGTTACCGCCTTAAGAAGTTTTGATTGCTTCTTATTACCGACATGGGCATCTAAAGTGAGCAGTGCCGATGCTAAGCACTATTACCGCAAGAATTGGCTGACAAGAGAATGTCACGTTTAGGTCGAAATTACTGTTTAAAATGCCGTTGCTTCCATTAACTATGTTCACAATTATCGCATGAATAATAGCTCCTTTCGCCATACCAAGTGTCCATTAGGTACTGTTAAGAATATGTTAGGTACCTTGATGATAAGAATAGGTTCACAACAACACCTTTTTATTCTATGACGATTATCTCATATCACAAAACAATTTTCACTACGTTATTTGATAACACGTAATTGCTATAAGTAAATAATGCTACTCATCGGAAAGTGTTTGGTGCAACTCAGGCTTAGGCTCAGGCTTAAACTTAGGCTTGAACTTAGGCTTAAGCTTTGGTTTAGGCTTAGACTTAGGCTTACGCTCAGGCTTAAACTTAAGCGTGAACTTAGGCTTAGGCTTAGACATGGACTTCGGCTTGGACTTAGGCTTAGGCCTAGGCTTAGGGCATACGCTTAAGCTTAGACTCAGCCTCAGGCATAAACTTAGGGTTTGGCTTAAGTTTAGTCTTAGGCTTAGGCTCAGGCTTAAACTCAGGCTTAGGCTTGAGCTTAAGCTTAGGCCTAGGGCTCAGGCTTAGGCTTAGGATTAAACTTAGGCTTAGACTTAAACTTAAGTTTAAACTTAGGCTTAGGCTTAAACTTGAGCATAAACTTAGGCTTAAACTCAGGTTCAGACTTAAACTTAGGGTTAAACTCAGGCTTACGCTTAAGCTTAGGCTTACGCTTAAGCTTGCGTTAACCCTTAAACTTAGGCTTAAGCCTAGGCTTAGGGCTCAGGGCTTAAGCTTGGGCTTATGTTTAGGCTCAGGCTTGAACTTGAGCTTAAGCATATGATTAGGCTTAGGCTTAGACCTAGGCGTAGGCTCAGGCTTAGACTTAAGCTTGAGTTTACGGTTAAGCTTAGGCTTAGGCTTAGGCTTGGGTTTAGGCTTAAGCTTAGGCTTAGGCTTAGGCTTGGGTTTAGGCTTAAACTTAGGCCCAAACTCACGTTTAGGCATAGGCTCAAACTTAGGCTTAGGCTTGATTTCAGGCTTAAACAGGCATAAACTCACGCTTAAGTATAGGCTTAGCTTAAGCTTAAACTTAGCTCAGGCTTGAAGACAAGCCTAAGCATAGGCTTAGGCTTGGGCTTTGGCTTAGGTTTAGGCTTGGGCTTAGGCTTAGGCTTGGGCTCGGGCTTTGACTTAGGCTTAGGCTTGGGCTTAGACTTAGGTCTAGGCTTAGGTTTGGCGTTAAGCCTATGCTTGGGGCTTGGGCCTAGGCATAAGCTTAGGTTTAGGCTTAAGCTTAAGCTCAGGCCCAGGCTTAAGCTTAGGCTTGGGTGTAGGCTCGGGCTTAGACTTAGGCTTATGCTTAAGCTTAGGCTTAGGTTCAGGATTAAACTTAAGCTTAAACTCACGCCTAGGCATAGGTTTAGACTCAGGCTTGAACTTAAATTTAAGCTTGAACTTAGGCTTAGACTTAGGTTTCGGCTTCATCTCAAGCTTAAGCTTAAACTTAGGTTTAATCTTGAGCTTAAACTTAGGCTTAAACTCACGCTTAGGTATAGGCTTTAGGCTTGTGCTTAGGCTTAAACCTAGGCTCAAACTTGGGCTTAGGCTTAGGCTTAAGCCTGGGCTTAGGCTTAGGGTCAGGCTCAAACTTACGTTTGGGCTTAAAATTGAGCTTAAACTTAGGCTTAGGCTTAAACTTAGGGTTAAACCCAGGCTTAGCCCTATTTTTAGGTTAGGTTGAGGCTCAAACTTAGGCTCAGGTTTGGGCTTAAACTTAGGCTTAGACTTAAAGTTAAACTTAGGCTTGGACTTAGGCTTAAGGTTAGGCGTAGGCTTAGGCTTAGGCCAGGGTTCTCATAAAAGCAACGTTATGAACTATAGTGATGCTCATCCAATCGGATCTAATCCTTCACCAAAATTCTTGGTAATAAGTCTAATCGTTATGTTGTATCGATGCTTTCAGCATCCGATCACTCCTCTATCGGGACATTTCACATGGTGCCATACGATAGCTTAAATTTAGACAGCGAAGGTGAAGACGGTATTGAATTTATGGATGAAAGAGGGGAAAATCCTCTATGCGTCTGACATCATGAAACGCGAGGGACAAAAGCTTGATGGTCGAAAATGATGGTAAACCTGCCAAGTACGACATGGAAATGACCTGAAACACCAAGCTCTCAAAAACTATTCAAGTGCATTTGAACTCGTATGACGACCTCTTTTTCTCAAAATAACTTATAGCATTCGAATGGCAACATTCTATCAGGAGTTATCTAACAAATTGTAGGTTGATGCCACTCAAAACCCGTTCACGAAAATTATGTATGGTTCATCTCAGAACACATAGCTGGTACGCGCATCCCGTGATGCGAGTATAGTTTAACCCTGAGGACAACTTCTAAAGGAAAGGCTTGAACATTCATTAGTAAGACGGAGAGAGACAGTTGTAAGCATTAAGCATGGAAGAACCCACTATCAACAAGAAAATGACCTACTGACTACCTTTAAAAAATGGAAACGGAGGAAGAGATAGGGGGTTGGAGGGGAGGGGGAAGAGTTACCTCCAAACCGATGCTAACAAACTTTCTGTTCAACGCTCACAACTGACCTTAGCATGTCGAAATGTTTAAGTTGTTTTCTTCGCTCCATCAAACCACTCCATTTCCTAATGCTTTCCGGTTAAACTAAAAACTTTTACTAATCGGGAGAAAAGCATTCTAATAATTGAAGAGTTTTTATTAGCATTCTGATTTCCTGCTGCTGCAACTCTTCCTCTCTTTTCCAGCAACCATCACATCATATAACCACTGTATTTCCTGGTCTTTGCTTATCACATTGCCCTTAACGTAGCATTAAAACTATACTGCTCGGCAACGTCAAAAACGCCGCATAATAGACACCTGGTCCTATCTAAGAGACAGTAATAAGTTATAGATGTAATAAGTTATAGACATTTGAACCTACCGAGAATCCCACAGACAATTAAACACGAACAAATTGAATTAGCAGACCACATGAAAGCATACTGCGCTGTGGTACTCACTTCTCATAAAACAATGCAAGCCATATATGCTGCCACTGAAGTCAACGTATTACGAATAAAGGACCAATATATGCTGCTGGAATTTATTATAAATTAAAGCTAGTAATGCTGACTTAGTCGACATTCGAAGATATTCTTCTGTTGCCGATTGCACTTTACACTGCATGTGCTTTATGTGCACCAATTTTCATTGCAATTTCAACAGTACCATCCAAAAAAGAAATGGAGGTGTGGTAGCGCTTAGAGCAATTTTGCTCATTTCGTAACCAGTTACCGTTTGACGAATGGAATCACAGTGAATCGCGATTCTTATTGAAAACCAAAAAAATTCAAATTAACACCAGATGAGTTGGGTGAATAGAAAGTGAACTCCAGTGTTACATAATTTCGATTCTACTCCAACTTCTTACTTCTGAGAAGACGTGCATCAAAAGTTTCTTTTCAGGAGGGAGGGGGGGGGAATCATGGGAAACCTGCGACTTTTCACGGAAAGGCGGCGATCATATGCAAACGGAGGCATCTCTCTCCCCCCTCTCCCCACTCCCTTCACTCAATTTTTAGAACGGTTCAGATTATCGCCTAAATTGGCCAAATAAAGTTTTAAGGCATATACGCACTGAAAATTCAACACTGTCTCCCTGAGACGACAAGCAGCGCCGTTTAGCTGCATTCATTGCTCATTTCCTTAAGCATACAACTTAGTGCGAAATGCTGCAAGAACATCCCTCGAAAATCGGTGATTAAAAAACTCCCTTTTTTATGAATCCGAGAACAAGGCAAGATAAGATAAGAAAAAACATGCAAACCTTTTCGAAGAAAACGCTCTTGCTGGTGTTGGCAGTCGATCGCGTACGTCTTGAGGAGTACCGCCCTCAGTCGCAACTGTCGTCGTGCCCACGTTGGAGCACGGTTCGTCAAACGGTGTGCTGGAATTATTTACCTTCAAGCAGACACTAGGATAATGGTAATGTTTTAGTTCCGTTAAGCTTTCAACCATATACCTATGAACAGACACCCTCCAGCTTGTGTGATTAAACCAAATTTGAGCCTTTCACTGCCAAACAAGGCAATCAGAATTTCTACTTAAATGTTATCATTGCTGCTGGAAGAAACAATTTCGTCAAGTTGAAATGGCAGTCTGCTTCTTGCTCTGCTTACTACCAGTCACAAATTGGAGAGACAGCATGGCAAAAAGTAGCAGAATGGAAACTTGAAGAATACCATCGAACTACTGGTAATACGTCTAAAATTCAATTTGCTCAGCTTGAATCTTTTTGTGATTATATAGAAAATGTGAGCACACTTATGAAGGTCAGGGTTAATTTCAAGAATTCCATCAATTTACTGAATGATGAAGAGACGCAAATTTTGGCCTAGCCAGCATCGTCCCTAGTCAAGAAAATTCACCACCGTAAGAGGTATAGGGGGAACCGTTTGGCGCCCGTACCAGCGGTATCACGCAAGAATACTTACTCTGATCGCATACTTTGACTGATATGCATATCACACCTAACTTGGTGAATGTTATAAAGCATTAAACTGAAAAAAAACATGAAAATATCAACAAAAAATATTTTTCCATTAAAATGTCGAAAATATCTCCTTATAACGACTTATACGTCAATCATTGTTAGGTATCAAAACAGCAACAGTCTACAGAGATAAATATCGAATAAGGGATGACCTCATTGTTCTACACTCATAAACAGGGCACTATTCGAACAACGCGGAACGTAAAATGGGCAGTCAAGACTCAAATCGGACAAAACTACACCAAGTTTTATAACAATAAGCTCCAGCACAGTTCACGAAAATTTCACACCCCTAAAGTCATACGCAAAAAAATCCATAAAACTCAGTGCTGTCTCCAAGTTGTGAATTCTGTGACGATGAGGAATGCATGTTTTCCGATATTTATTCGGCTGCCGATGAAAAGAGCCCTCGTAAAAATAAGACGCTTTTTTCCACCCTCCGAAAATGACGTTGCAGTCGACAGGATTGTTCAGAGCAATAATCCCCAACTTGCCGTTTCAAGGAACGAACAATCGAAGCACCAACACTATAAGGCCGAGCATAACACCTACTGAAAGGCCCATAATTCAGAAACGACTAAGCAGGATATCCCATCAACAGAAGCAGTTTTGATAAACCAGAGACTTTATTAAAATATTAGCGACAAACATGTAAGCACAAAAACGAACCTTTGCCTCGACCCTTTGGCTGGTACGTCGATTGACGTCGGCGTCCACCGATCCCACCATCGACGCTCTTAAAGCAAAACAACCGTTAACACAGATTGAACGAATTCATATATTATATTCTAGCGAAGTGGATTACAGAACAACGACGATTTTGAAATTTATATTTGACGTCATTTCCTCTGGAGAAAAATTCATAGAACGGATGGACTGAAGCGAAATAGACACTATGTGGAGCTGTTAGAGGGTTTAAAGCAATTCAGGGAGGAATCATACAGAGAGAAAAAGAACTGACTAGCATGGCAAAAAAAGAACGCAAGCTGAGCAACATAGATCAGTTCGTCATTCGAAGTGAATTTGCATATACACTACACATATCAACTGATCTGAAATTTCAAACGGTCAGATACACATAAACGAAGTCACTGCCACAATATGTATTCATGAATTGAGAAAAACTTCAAGAAAAATAACCGAAATAACCAGCAAATCTTTGATCAGAGGATAGAAATTCTAGCAATTTGGCCTGCTCCTGAAGCCGACTTTTGACAGTCGAATGGGAAATCAGTTTTTTCAGACCCAACTAAAAACAATTTTCTGCAGGCAAGAGTAAATCCAGATTAGCTTTCTTACAAATCAACAGGTGAACTTTTCTCCCTTTTTCCTCTTTTTCGTTTTTCGATGTCCCCTCATACCCGCCTTTCACTAAAAATCGGTGCCTCAGTGATGATAAATTCCTGAGCACTCATGCAATAAGGACCTTCTAACAAGGAAGGGGATGGGGAGAAATATTCACTTGGTCATAACTCTTCGAGAGATATAGAAGGAACGAATGAATGCAGCTCATATGGGAATTTTGGATGAACTGGGCAACGGGCTCAATGATACAAACCTAGCTAGCGGTTAATGGCAATCAGTGGCAAAATTGAGCCTCCAAGGCAAAACACTTTCACAAGAAGAGAGCACTGACACAAACATGTCTACACAAAAATGCCCGCTGCACAGAACCGAAATAATTTCTGGGACTGTTTTCCAATCGCACAGATGAAACCTTGCTCTTAGAGCAATACACAACTTAAACAGGATAAAAGAACTGCAACGGTAGCGTCATTATTGTCCAACGAACTGACCCCTGCTTTCAGAACTACTCAGATCATCGCTAGAAATCCAATATTCTGATCCTCTGATTTTTAAGCCAAAAAGGAGAGAATGGGGAACCACAGTCAAACCGTTTCCTTGACTATTTGATCTACAGCTCTGGGCAATTCCAAAAGAGTGCACTCGAGTGTTCAACAATTCCCTAACGTTTAGATAAAAATTTTCGTCGAAGAAGGACTAATAAAATAACACCCAAAATATTTCTATAGCGACCGCGTAAGCTGCATAACCTCTGTAAGCGCGCTTTAATACAAGTATAAAAACTCAGGTCACCGAAACAGGTAACAGATTTCGAAACCCCTCTGATGGAATGTAATGGGTAAACCGACAATTTTGCTCAATGGTTCACAAGAACTTCCGTCATTCTCGAAAGGTTTGTGCTTCCGACCAGTAATTACGGTCACAGAAACCAAAGATACCTGCGCGGTGAAAACACGGCCGAGAAATTCCATTCCATCCTAACCATTTATCTAAATCCACCTTGTTTTAGAAAATGGCTGCGGGGTTCACATACGGATCAACTGTAAAATCGAAGGATGTAAACTACGTGGCAATCGTACACCTAACCAGATCTCGAGAAGCCGCACAGACGGAAGCGGTCGCAATTATCAAACAACATATTGGTAATGCATGCAAATGAATCGGTTTTTTTGAGACAGAGAGAAACAAATAGGAAACTTATGGTACCTGGTAATGAGGGCGCCTCGTTTCATATGCTCGCCGACTACCACTTTCTTTGTTTTGGTGGAGAATTGCTGTGGGTTATTGCTGAAGCCTAGGATTTGTACGTGAACCATGGTGGTTTCGCCCGCCAATGAATTCGGCGATGATTCTTCAACCTGTAACACAATTATTTTTCTTATAAATCGCAACTCGGAACGGAAATAAACCTGCTCCCATTACTCTTTCAACTTCAGAATATTTGCATCCATGACCGGAAATTGAACCATCCCCAAACATCTTGCCTTTGTTCAACTTCCTCCTCACAGACACGATGCATACTGCACATTCGATAAGCGCAATAACACTTGCATTATGGACCTTCAAAATGCTCTCTATTTAAGGCGAAAGGAGAGTTTTGATTTTTGACTTTTGTACAACAGAGAGGCCGGTAAAAGCAAGAAGTTCAGCTGGCAGGAAGCAAGTTCGATGATGCCGAGGTAGCCACCCCGCCCTCAATGGCTGCCAGTCTGCCAACTGCTTTATGCCCCACGGTCCCATCAAAGGAAATGCACTTCAGGAATATGGGATTCCCCAATATTCTAAATAACGGAGTTCAACATTCACCTTCATCGTCCTTCAGAGATATATAATTCATTCTAATTTGATGTCAAATGTCCCGTAATGAGATGTGCATACGGTTATTACTAAGAAATGCAATGAACATATCGCGATGGAAAATCAACGTCAAAAAGCCCAAGAAAAATGAACCCGTTGGATCGATGGGTTAACAATTTTTATTTTTTTGATGTGATGCATGCGCTGTTTTGCTCTAATCACTCATCAGTGCTCATAATGAATTCTTTGCAGAAGGAGGACAATCACTGCCAAGAATAAGCACAAGCATAAAAACACTTATGAATTGTTCCTGGCTTAACAGGTGGCCTATTGAAGCAGTAGCTAAACGTAAAGAGTCGTTTTCATGTAGACGGTCGTAGATAGTCATCATTTTCATGCGCCCATGAAGTTCCAAGAGCAGATAAACGCGTATAGTTGTATAAATAGTAAAAATAGGTAAAGTTATAATTAAAGGCTATATGAGCGGTTAGTCTTACTTAAAGCCAAAATTTTCAGCGCCGTTCAGACTGCCCGGACTGCACTCATCTGTGGACAATGTTTTCACTGACGCTGAACATATTTGCATGCATACATATATAATATATATATATGCATATACATATACAGATATATAAATGACTACATATTGACGGACTGCCGAGACGGCAGCTTCTATCTCAAGATTCAATTCCGTTTAACAAATTCAGTTCAAGAAAATGTGCAGAAATAATTCCAATTCAAAACTGTTTCATCAACGTTGCCCTTATTTCCATGCACTCATACCAAAACTCAATGGCCAAGCAAGCGCTCCACCAAACATTTCACATTCTCTTAAAACTCTCTATCACGGTTTGCATGACTGCATCTTTAGCAAATTCCTGATTTCTGCGTCCGATGTCAATTCAGGAATCCCTATTTTGCCCGGAAGTTACCTCACATCTCCCTCTGTCACCATCCTTGAACCCAAACAAATGCTTCTGACGAAATGCCGAAGGGAAAGCTTCCATCCCATGATTATCCTCTCGTCCCTGATAAAATATGGGCAGAGTCGAAAGTAGTAGCGAGCAAGTACATAAAACGTTACCCTCAATCGCGCAATCTCTTCGTAACGTACGCTCTGCACCGCCTTTCGAAGCGAATCACGTTCACTGACTGCAAGAGCAAGCTCCTCTTTGAGATGTTCGATCTCCAAATTCGCTTTCTATAATCACGTAAAGCTCAAAAAAAAAAAAAAAAAAAAAAAAAAAAAACAACAACAACAACAACAACAAACGATGACAGAACAAAACCGTCAGCAAAACTATTCATCGCCCTATCAGGATAGGGATCGGGGGGAGGGAAAAGAAATTGAAATCTAAAGAGGTTTGACGTTTTATTCTCAAGTACAGAAATTGCTGCCTCGTTTGCTTGTACTCGGAAAAGCATTTTTACGCTCAGAGCCCCCTCAGTGAGATGCACTTTGAAGATGGATTAATAGAAAGATAGAGTTGAAATCTGGCTTATCATTCTCGCAGCGACGTTTTCGACTTTCTGCCCAAGGATATAAGAATCTAACCATGATTAAAAGGCGGATACTTTTAGATAAAAGAAAACTGCGAGGAACAAAGTAAACAAAAAGGCTGTGATAGAGGCAATTTCGTCATGGCACAAAGCCTAAAGACCACTAGGAAAGTTGAATCACCAATCGTTACCGTGATATGAACCCCACAATACTTACACCACTAAGATTTCCGCCCATGTAATTCCCATGAAGTATAGCTGAGTTTGCTTTTTTAATCGTTCGTTATATGTTGGCGGTACACACCTAATATGGCGGCGACTTGCTATTCCTTCAGTGAAACTTGCTTCCCCAAGAATATCAACGAAATTGCAGTTCCAAGTTTGTTCTCTTCTTGTTATGCGCAAACACTAAAATGCTCTATTGTTCTTGTTCAAACGTCCCCCCCCCCTTCCCGCTAACGGCATTGAGTAAGCGAGACGGACCATAAACGCCCGCTTTCCAAAAACATACAAAAAGCAAGCAAAATTTTGGTGACAAGACAAAGAGACGAGGCAGGTTGCTACAACTAATCGAATAAGATGCCACTCCATGTAAATGAAAACTTTAGGGATCGAACTTTCATTGCACATTTCACTTTATTTCCTCATCTCATGCGCTCAATCAAAAACATGTAAAATTCAACTCACATATCCTAATATTTATGTCGGCATGTTGAAGTGCTAATTGCTGCATTGCGAATGCCGCATATTGTTCGGATAGTCTGCACTTATCAGTGTCGAGTATCTCATTCCGCCGGTGCAATTCTTCCAATTCTTGTTGCTTTCTGTTGCCGTCATCACATGCTGCATTCAGAATTGCTCTTAATGTTCCAGTTTCTTACAATACGACATATCATCGTCAACATCACAATAGTAATATGGTAATTGAATAATCAACAATAGAATGCTACAAGAATTCCATCAACATTCGACAAAGTTGCGCATTAACTAATCATCATAGTCACAAACAACCATTACACATTCACCGGGAAAAAAGGGATGCACTTAGAAAATCCTACGGAAAGACAAACACTCTATCACTGAAAGCTGGAAAAAGTCACTGAATGAGGATGGAAGGAAAGAAAACAAGGAAATAAAAAAATTAAAGGATTAAACCAATCACTGCAAATCCGTAGCCTATTCCTGTGCGCTATCTGTCTCATCTCTCGACGGGACCCGTTGTTCCAAGTCGACTATGATAGCGCGTAGCCATCGTTTTCTTTTATGTGCCTTTCATATTGCTTTTTAAGAATGTTTCCTGCATTTTTCACTTGTTGCTTTTCCACAAGAAGTTTTTTCCTACTATTAATTTCTTAACTATTCTTTGCATTTCGGCTGCATCAGCAACGGCTGCTTCAAGTTCGCTCAAAAATGCCGTACATTTTTCCTCACTTTCCTTGTCAGTCTTCCTAGCTTGACATTATCCCTCAATCGTTTGTTGTAGCTTTTCGTGAACGACGTTTCTTTCCTCATCTGGTCGTGTAACATCAACCCCTAGACGAACTAATTCACCTCTTGCAGATTGAATTTCAGCTAGCGCCATCAGATACCGCTCCTCTAGCTAGTCATCCAACTTCATATGTTCCACTTCTACAGTAAGCTGTCATATACTGTTTGCTGCCTTGTTCTCAAATAGCAAAGAAAAAATTTTCTATTTACTAAAAATATGCTAAAAGATAATACAATATACTAAAATATGCTAAAATAACGCACTGCTAAAAAATGTTTAAAAAATAAATTCAGTGCGCTAAATAAACTAAAAATATATTGAAATATACATTAAACAAAAGTGTGCTGAAATAAACAATAAAACATTCAAATAGCATAACTATAAACATAGTTTAGGCAACACTATATAGATCACCTCCAAATAAACCATTACACGGCCACAATGAAGTGCGGCTGAGCGATTTATCCATTAAATACTGCGGCTATCTCTGCTTACCATCACTGTGCCGGAAAAATAATATCTACTTTCTGCTCTTAAGAAGTGATCAAAAGTATCAAAGAGACTTTCAAATGAGGGATCAAAATCTTCTAGTCAAAAGTTGGCTCGCATACTTACAAAACAGTTGATCTTAGATATACCACTGAAATCGATCGATACTCGACGACGATCTACTTAGTTAACAAATCTTTGCCATCCGCAAATTTGCGATTTGAACGTCGAAAAATGACGCAAAATTTTGTAGATCAAATCTACGGTCTATACTGTTCCCGCGCTACACCGTGCCTTTGCTATACTGTTTCTGTGTTATATCGTATGTGTGAGACACTTTTCTCATACGCTACTGCTATTTCAATGCATAAAGGTCCATACGTCGGCATCTATTGATCCTAAAGAACTACTTTTTTCATAGGAATATTTGTTCGGCATGCTCCCTTCTCTCCTTAATTAAAACGAAAAATATCGGATATAAGCGCATTTTATGCGAAAAAGATTCAATTAAATTACCTTACATCCTTCTAGCCCTTCCGAAGTAGGCGCATATTTTCAGGAGAAGCGGTTCGCTAATTTCTCTTTATTCACGTGAAAACCTAGAAAAAGTTAGCGCCTGTTGCCTCCTCCCTTAGCTAGCCTCCAGCCTCGGGTGCAGGAGACGCTCTTTCCAATCTGCGAGAGCTGCTCCTTATCGGGTTGGGAACCTGGCACCTTTGTAGCATGGCTACACCTGCCGAGGTATAAGCCCCGCTACCATAGCTGCCAGATGACCAGTGTCACCGCTGCGCCACGATGAGGCGATGAGGTAGGACTTTGCAGCGGTCATCTCACATCATTATATATTCACTTCTCCAACTCTTAATAGTGTTTCCTTTTCTCCTCCTCCCTGCATTCACAATATACATTCATGTACATATTGGACAGGATAAATGCGCCCAGTACTACCGGGTAATAACAGCATTTTAACATGGTCATAACAGAACATCTCCCTTCAAAGATCAAAAAAGTTCTGACGGAAACGCAAGAATCCTTCTACCACCTTAGCGAAAATAATGAAAAAACATCATACAGGTCCACATAGGTTACAAAATTTCAGTTTTATTTCGACTTTGAAAGAAATCTTCCTTTCTAATGTTTTCAATGGATACTGCAACTGAAAAGTGTCTGCACTCAACTGTTTTAGTGTGGAATAGTAATAGTCATCAAGCTGCAGAATCATTGCGATATTTTATTTATTATCAGCATATTCCGCACGAAATTTTAATTCTACACAAGGAGAACAGCAGAAAGCAGAAAAATGCCACTTACAACAGATGCAGTTTATGAAGCCTTTATTAGGGAAGTTTTACTGAACATAACTCACCTTGTGGCATTATCTCAACGATGTTCGATTCCATGGTCTTTTCGAACGTTGATGGACAATAGCTTTTTCCGCGATAGATCCTTCGACAACCCACTCCGAAGCTTCTTGACCAAGGTTGGCTGATATTCGCTCGTCACCTAAATAATAAATACAGAAGAACAACAAGACATAGCGAAAATCAATGGCAAAGCTGTAAAAGTTGGACTTGAAAGCAAATAACATTGAATGGTAAGACGGACGGGAACGTCGAAAATTCCGTCCATATGACAAATATAGCAAGCAAGAAATGTTTTATTGGAAAGGAATGAAGAGATCTTTTTTGTGCATGAGTTTAAAACTTTGAAATTATATGAAGGTAAAAGGGAGAAAAAATCACTGAAATTAAGTGAAGGAGGGGAAATTTTCCAATAGAAGATTCATTTGAAACAATAAAGCAATTATTTTCTGTGAATCTCATGTGAAGTGTTCATGTCTTACATAACTATTGCAAATAAGATCCTTACATACCTAATAAAACTGCCTTACATCAATGAGCAAAACAACTTCCACTGAGTATTGTAAAGAAGGCGAACTACACGCAAATATTCTGCTTCTCAAATCAACCATCATCTCCCGCAGAAGTCTCGGATAATAACCTTAAAAAAACAGGAATAGAGAAAGGGTTTCTGCGTCTTGATTTTAAACAAATGGGAGTGGAGAAACGGGATTTCCGAGCGTTTATTATTTGACTGATTGAGAGAGAGACACCAAAATCGATTCACAGATGAGGAAGGGGATTGATATCTCATTGCTGAGATTTGAATTCAACTGTCCACAGTTAGCATCAGCAAGAAAAGGTGAAATTTAATAAGATTCCACTATATCCATAAATCATTTATCTTTGATCAGTTAAATGAGGCAGATGTGTTATGTCACCGTGAGGGATCAATCAGGTGCTCCGTTCGTTTGTAGTCTCAAGTGAAATTCACCGCCCTCCCTGTTCTAATTGCGGCCAGTAAGCACCTTGCTTCATCTATCAATAGTGCATTTAGCGCATGTCACCCTAAGGCTCTCAAAACTAGGACAAATTAGTAATGAGGACTTGGGCTCACTCAGCACTATATAAATCGAAGTGCCGGAAGGGCCCAGTAGGGTCGTATTCGCCCTCATCTGCGTTGCGAACGTTCATGCAGGACGCTCACCACTCAAAGCGGTCCGCTTTTCCGCGACCACCTTTGAAGTAGTGCAATATGTTCACAATTCCAAATGAAACAAAATGATAATAATTCAATCAACTCAAATCTATATGCCTCTAGCCTATATATATACATATATGTATATACATATATATGCATATATATATACATATATATATATATAATATATATGCATATATATATACATATATATATATATGAAATAGACGCTACAGCAAATTCATCCTTCGTAACATGTATTCAAATATGCGCAGCAATGCCTAAATATTGAAATCAAATCGAGTACTCATTCTAATTTTCAAAATTGTTACTTTCCATAAGTCAGCTTGTCTCAGAATATACTTAAATATTTCGGCATGTTTAAGTTTTAACGAATTCTTTAAAGAAGAACGATCAATGGAAAGCTGGTGAAGGAAATCGCTGAATGATTTGCACCGTGCCGCTCTGCATGACATCCAATCCTCCTCTCCTCCGCTCACCTATACCTTTCGACTGTAAAAAAGATAAACAAGTGCATAGTGTGGAGAAATTTAATGGATTTAAAAACTGTCGAAAGAGGCATATTATGAGAGAGAGAGAGAGAGGGGTGAAGAAAGTCTGTTTGGAGAGTGGCTGCAGTCTAGCGCCATTAAAGAAGGTCAGGTTGAAGGTATGCCTCAATGCTTGTGGAAAGCGTCCAAAAATGCTTACGTTGCGGTGTTTTTACATGCTAAAGCTCAACTTCATCACGGGATAAATGTAAAACTTCAACGTAAAAAGCAATCTCCACTCCAACACCGCCAGTATGCACGTGCAGTAACACCTTAGCAGCTGTGTTGCTAACAACAACCGGAATCGTCTTTTGCTGTACAATCGTTCATCAGACCTTACACCTGTTTGAGTGGGGATAGGGCCATGTGAGATGTGGGCTTTTTCCCATCAGACCATCAGGAAGAGGGGGGGGGGGGAATAGATATAGATTGAAAAAGCGAGCTAGGATAACAAATACCTGCCCAAGTATTATTAATATCTGATGGTGTACACAAAAGCTGACGTTGCATGAAGGAAGTGAAACAACGCGTCCGTGAAATGGAGCGGAAATGGTAAGTCTATTAGGCAAAGGGGAGAGTGCTGCAAAAGGCAGACACCTCAAGCAATCAAGAAACGGAGATACACCTCAACTAGGTTCGCATCGGTTAACCAAGAACATCGATTGACGAATGAGGTAACAGATAACTCACAGACGAATACACATATGAGAGGATGTCAAAAGGCTTTCGATTTACGCATTGCTCTTGATGGACCCCATAACGGAACGACAGCGAAGCTCCATACTCCGATAACTTACACTGACTGCAAATAAACGATACACAGCTGTGATAATGCACAAAGATTATTCACATAGTGGTTCATGGTACTGCTATAACAACCAAAGAAAACAGTACTTCAGCCATCACCATGGGAAATGAGAAAGTTTTCATGAGCATCACATACTCGAACCACTCAGCACTTCCGATTGCGTAATGAGCACTTTTAGAACACCAATACTTCACACTGATCCCAATCTACAAGGATATAAAAACATGTAAAAAGGTCAGCAACACGGACTTCAAAGGAAAAAGAAGGCAACTTTGTATCACTTACCCAAAGTACAGAATTCTAATAGCAAACGACATCTTAGCGAGTGCAGACTCCCGAATTTCCTATATAACGGGATAGCTGAAAAACTGCCAATGTGCTAGAGTTCTAATTATTTAGAGAGTTTAGGAATAGATGCACACGTTCAGCCTGCAGCAATATTACGACCTCGATACTGAAACAGCAAGTAGCCGCATGCAAAGTTGATTACTCGTTGGCTTTCACTAAGGGTTAATTGAAATAAGCTACAGTTAAAAAACTTCCACTCTTAATTTTTATTCGCCCTCCAAATGTCGCAATTATGATACTGGCATTCACAGCACTCCTACGTAAAATTTGCATCCATGCACAATTTGCAACCTCTATCTATGCTAATAAATCCATCACTTTGAACTTTTCACATTTTAAGGGTGGGATATCGATGAGATGCGGAAACTCTAAACAAAGATGTGATTTCGGGAAAAAAATAAACGAGGCGAGATTTGCAGCGATACGACGTTGTCGATTTCGTGACAGATCAGCAAGCAAATGGAAAATCGAAACCATGATACCGGCAGATTAGTCTAGAATTCAATCGGTTCTCAAATCAAACAACGCCAATTGATGCGCTTCTTACAATGCTGAGCAGGAGACCCCCCATCAAAGAAAACATCGCACTTGAGCAGTTGTTCAACAAGATAAAGCTGCAATTTTCAAGGTAGTAAGTGTGGGTCACTACATTAACTCATCGTGAAGATCAAGTAAAGGGAACTGAAAGCATGACGTGTCCATGGATTTAACTAAGGTCAACGAATTGCATCGCAGTCGTTTCTGATTGGCGAGCTAACGCTGTAGGGGAACTAGGCACACACCATAATACGCTCCCGCGAGAATTCAAAACAGTGTATTGAAAAGAATTCGGGTGAATTTTGTATGCTCATTCAATAACTGCAAGGTGGATTGGATGATAGGTGCATGGTCTATTGAAAACCTCAGAACGTTTGCATTTAAACGAAACATTACCACAGGCGTCACAAATTATGCTCTGTTGAATGCCTCCTACAGAGTCCCATCCTCCACCTCTTTTGTGCAGAGTGATTGTTTGCAGTGGGGCAGGGATGGAAAGAACTAAACTTGAATTATATATACAATAATGAGCTTCATTCACAACAGTACAACAGTGATTGGTGAATAGGTGAGTAAAAGACATTAAACAGTACGAAGGTGTGAGTTCTGCGTAAAACGATGAACAGACAGGTAGCGACACGACGATGCGTAGACACTTGCAATTTCCTGCAAAAAAAAGAAAAAGATGAAGGAACTGCAGTTAGCGCTGGAGGAAAATTTTATAAGCTCGCTAGCACTCAAAATTTTTTGACAATCTTTTTTCCGATGTTTTCTTTGCCATCAAACACATTTGTGACAATGTTTCCATCTGCTGCGAATGTTTGGCTACAGGCAATGAACCCTCATACGTTTAAACTTCAAGTACCACAGCGCCTTACTTAACTCGACTAATTTTCGCACGTTCCGAGCATTAAGCAACAGATTTCTAAGTAGCATTTTGAGTAGCACGATCTCGACCGATAAGCTCATAGCAATTTAATATCGAGCACAACACTGGTGCATGACGATCTCAGAGATATACGGTTGCCACTAAATGACAGGACTGCACAGAGATGGCATGAACGAAGAGATGAAGATAAAACGTCTGCCCGAAAAATGGGCCAAAACTCCGGCAATCATGGCACAAAAATAAGAGACATTACGCTCATAATAACACAAAATTTAAAAGTAATATGTTTGAACGATACATACCGCCATCATCCACCATCTGCAATTGTGCAAAATTAACCTCAACTATGCGACACATTGAAAACCTAATCTGTGTTGTTGGAAATTAAAAGTAACTCTGCATCAAGCAACAGTTAAAGGACTAGATAAGATTAAAGAGTTCTATCTGTAGAAGGACATTCATTATTAAAGATAAAATAATCCATCTTTCTGCTGAATTAACATCCGCAAACTGTACAAAATATGAAAAAATTATTCCATAAATTGGGAAAAGGAAGGAGAATTCCAATGTACGATATGTCACCTCGACATACCAACGGTTTTAACAAGTAACTGGCTGACTTCATTTCTATTTTGATTGCGGTTCATCTTACTGCATAACGAATCAGCGTCAATCCAAAAAAAAAAGTCGATGGAAGTTAAGTTCTCAAATGAGAAATGCCTAATCGAGAGGGAAGGGAACTAAACCGTTTCATGCACAATGCAATATAATTGTATTGCACATATCGTCTCACCAGCAACACCCCCTTCCTATCATGTAGTATGCACGGCTATCACCCTTCCGAGATGCGTGAAAATCAAACATACGCAATGGCGCTTGAACGATTCATGCACAGATGCTCGATCCCAATCGGTTGTCGGTTCAGTCTCGTAAGTGGTCATCATGCGCACCGATCCGTACGTCGATCGATGCCCCTCCCCATGGGGTTGCGGCGTCGGTTGGCTCATTGCATGCTTCTTCTGTCACCATCGCTCTATTGCAGCGTTCCTTTCCACGTCCTGTTAGTCGTCATCACGTTCTCGGCCATACATATTCTGCAACTTTTTACTTGAGCTAATACATCGCTAAAAAATCTTGCAACTCTGCAGCGAATTCCTCACCGAGAGCGATTGCATTCGCATCTAACTTAAATTCTACAACAGATAAACCGACACACAAAAGTTTCATAATAAACATTTTTATAAATATGTGAGAAAAAAGATCGTTTTCATTCCTCTATTCTAACAGAAGCAGAAAACGTGCCGAAAAACCTCCAAAAAAAGCTTCCACAGTAAGTCGACTCCCTCAATAAAAAACTGCTCTAGATGAGACAATACTCTTGCACATATAAAAACATATTGCAAGCTTCGTGCTAATGTCTTCATTTGCGGCCACCGTTGACGACCAATTGAATGATCATATGGAAACTGAATATGTATATATTTCGCAAGTGACGTATATTGGGAAGTGCAGTGGGTTTATTAGCCTTCGATGCGTCTTTTATGACATTTTCAATTTTTTTTTCTGCTGTTGCATTACTTAGGTTCAAATTAATTAAAGTCGAAATCTCCAGCAAAGCCCTTTCAAATCTAACAATTCCCTTAAGAAGATGCTTAGGGGAATAAATAAAAATGTTCTACTCCAAATTAGCAAAATTGTATATTTATAAAAGCATAATCGAATGCCCCTACCCAATCAAGAGCAATCCAAAATTTGAAAAACGGCACACACAGAGTTTGCTTTGAAACGATAAGCAAGCAGTTACTCCTAATAACATCTACGGCAATGGAAAAGCACAAACCTCACTGATTAAATGAAAGAATGCCTAATAATGTAACATTAAACAACGCTATAGTCAACTCAAAACCAATGAAGTGCATTCAGTGGAAGTGCACAACGAACTTCGGCTGCAGAAGTCCGCAACATGTATCACTGATAACAGTGGACGCGCGCACGCACGCAATCACCTCGTGAATTATATTGATCGCAGCCGCTCGCGTTCAATTTTTGCCCAGAAGGGTCGCATGCGTAGAGGACCTAAAAAGGGAGTTTTTCGTTGTGCGAAGTGATGGACCGTCCTCGCTGGAAAAAAGCCTCTCGCCCTTGAACGCGGTTGGGAAAATTTCCCACATGGGCGACCGAAATTCGAAGAAGCCCCAGTGTGGAGCATGGGAGCTAGAAGGTTGAGAAACGCTGTTTTACACAGCTTATGATATTATGCTGCAAGATGTTCGAATGAAACAGCGACGGACTAAAAATTTTTGCAAAGTTGTGATATTGGCGTACTGTAGTGTTGGAATGCAACTCGTTCCATAGAGTAATTACAGCTGAAGTATGAAAGGCATCCTCCCTTCGAAAATATAAACTCCTATAGTTAAGATCTTTAGAAATTAACGCAAATGAATAAGATTTCTATCATTGCTTTAGAAGCAATATTTTCATTTAACTAAGTTGCAATTATAGGAAACAGAGATATAAAAGGAAAAAACAGAGACTCATTGTTGTAGTAAAAAACTGAGTTCCACTCGCGGAACTCAGTTTTCTATTATGAATGAGAAGAGTGCAAACAATAACAACTTCAAATCTGTGGGCAAAATGCAAAACTGGAAGTTGGTAGATCGACATGTTGTCTCACAATTCTTCACATTCTTCATGGCATTCATAGCGAGTGGAAGAACGTCACAAGAAGCGGAGCAAAGTGGAGGGAATTCAACTCATAATTATAATTGCAAAATCTCGCGGATGATAAGTGATTCCCACTACTGTAACATAGCACCATCAACGCAGCACCAATCGACTGTATCCACAAAAAGTTAGTTTCGAATATCAAATGCTCAATGAGCGAGCCATCTTGAAACCTAAACGTGGGAATACAGCAAGGAAGATGGTCTAGGATAAAACTGGCCGATGAGTAATGCATGCAACTGACACTGCCAAAACGCTTCCTCGAACATGTGGCGAACATGTCTGCTTGAAATACCTTGGGGTCAATGGATAATTCAATAGTGTCTCATTTAGAATTCAATAGTGACAAGCCCCACATATTTAACTGAGAGAATGTTTTGTATGCCGATTTAACCTAACCATCTCTACCAAACTTTATATCAGAAACTGGCATGCGATTCACTTCCGAAGGAGGAGAGATCAGTAGGCAATTTTAATTATATTAATAACGAGTAATTATTCCAATTTAACTAAACGCTACAGAATATAACAAAAAGGTGAAGAAAAAAGTGGTTGCAGTGATATATGCAACTAGTCAACGCTGCAACCGTCACCTCGTCCTTCTTTATAACAAAATTCTTGTAAGTGCTCCCGAAAACTCCTCGTATATTACTTATACGAGAAGTTATTCTCACTCATATTTACTCATTAAATGCGTCAAGCTCATCCACCAGCGAATAGAGTAAGTGTGAACTCAAGATTACTGTGTTATATCCAATTACCCACACGACATCCAAAAGAACACCCTTGCATCTATTCAGGGAGCGGAAAAAAAGATGCAATTATTCTGTATTTACTAGCGCCGGATCTAGACATTCAATGCTCACGAAGGCAAGCGTAAGTAATACTTGCCCGCTTTGTACCAGGTTAACTACTATAGGGAAACACTTTTAGAAGGTGTGTCAATTAGACGTATTAGATGTATCAATTAGACATGTTAGAGGTGTATCAATTAGACATACTATGCAGCGGTGAACTTGTTCTCTCCATATGTAAAGCTTAAGAAGCTGACTGTTAGATGTTATAAAACACATGTTAGCGTCCATAAAAAAGTTTACTATAGGAAGCCGCAGAATACACAACATCTGTCCCATTGATCGTCAATTACAACGTCTGCAGAAGTCGCTGATAGGTCCAGCAATGGTACCGTTCCAATAAGCTTTTCTTCGTTGAACGATCTCCTAACTCGCGATCTGCATTGGCCAACCGTCAATTTGCACCTGTAAATCGGCATTTTTTTCATCTTTCTTATCCTTTTGCTCACTAGGGAAAGCTTTTGTGTGACATCTTGTCAAAAAAGATTATATTACGACAAGGCAAAATGTGGTAAATTTCATCTGCTTATACTTTTTCTTTATCTGATCCGTCGTACTGTCTAACTTTATTTTTTATCAACTTACGACTTTATTCCCTATCTAGTACGATTTAATAAAAGTTCAGTTTGTCAACGAATCTCTTGTAATGCTTCTTGCCTCCCTCCCCTACCTCAAGCCAAGTCCAATCCTCACATCCAGAAGGCAGTTACAACAATGCAATGAAACGATATGAACGGCAAAGATAAATTCGTGCAAAAAAGTCACTACTCAATGGAAATGCAAACATCATCCATTGCCATAATGTCACTGTTGTTTCAGATCTTGCCAAACAAACTGATTTCAGGTTTTAATATGCATTCATAAATTTTGTTTGATTGCGTTTGTTAGCATTACTAAAATAAATCTACATTATTCACATAAACTCATTATTTACCTCTAAAAATCGATTAGTTGTGTTCAATTACCGGTCCATACAACTTTCACATATAGAAGAGAAGAAGAAACCTTAGAAACACATTTAGTTAGAAATCCTTTAGTTAGAAAAAAGAGAGAGGGTCACCTCTATTTCCACGCTCCAATGAGAATTTCATCGGCCATCACACGGATCTCGTTCCCAATCGTCTGCACTTGTCGCTTTTTCTGCCATCCACAGGCCTTTCGTGTTTTAGAGTTGGCTATGGAGCAGCAGACGCGAACCAGTTATTTATGTCCCTTAAATATAAATACTGAATCCCTATAAAAGCAAACGGAAGACGACCATGCAGCATAGTGCTTCCATGCACCATCGTAACCAATTAGCTGAATGTGTTTCTAAAAACAAGCGTCTCGTACCAAATAAACGAACACCTGAGCAAATAATAAACTAACTTGAAGGGAAAAGAAGGAATGGGTGGGGTGGGGAATAGAGAAGTTAGCGAGAGGAACGGTTTACAAGGAACGAATTTGTTAAGAATGACACTCGAAAACGATGCCTGTTTTAATCAAACTTCAACACTTTCAAAAAACCTGATCTCATATTCGTTTCAAAAACTCATAAACTCTGACGCAGTAAAACTCATTACTACTATGCTAGCAAAGTGATTCATTAAAAAATTACAAAAAAAATTTGAATATCGTCACAATCAAAGCAGAAGACGTTATCGATATTTACTCCATACTATAAACTCACCTGATAAATGCCACTTCATTGAAGATCAAATCTATCAAGATCGAAATAAAACATTTCCTCCATTTGACCAGAACAATGGAAAATGAACAACCCTCCACACATCAACGAATATTGCAGCTCAATGACCAACGAGAACAATCGAAAAACAAGTGCGCGTCTAAATAAAGAAACACTTGAAAAATAAAGCAATAAAGTCTAAACCTGTAAAGACCAATAAGTCGTGGAGTCGGACCCCGAGCTGAGATGGAAGATTCATCGAGAATCGTGGCAAACATCAATGAATTCCTATCATCACCATCACGTTCCTTCCCTTCTGCAATGCAAACTATGCATATATGCAACAGAGATCAGTATGCAAATATTTAAACGTACACAATAATAATTGAAATTCAGGGTGTTCAGCAGAATGTAATGGTTTATTTCAATCGAGATATAAAGGCATATGAAAAGAGATGACAAAGAAACCAAAAAAATGGAGATTTCGCCATTCGATGACCCCCACTCCCATCCGCCGCCCGATCTCAACTGGTCGGATCCCGTCATTGGAATCGAGTAAACTTATCTTCGACAATAAGTCGCAGGGTTCACACATCTCATCTGCTTGGTATGAAACGTATTAGTCTAAAAATTCAAAGCCAAATGTGTAGCACAGTTCATACCATTATTAGAGAGAAAGAAGAGAGAAACAGAAAGCCTTAATCACATTAACAGCGATCACAGACGCAAAAAAATAGAATTCGCTTTTTCAATGGATTTGTTGATGCAACGCTCACAACGCAACAATCGTTGAGCAACTTAACCGCCAATTTCCGCTTAGGTCAGCAAGACAATGCAAAAATGCAGTTCGAGAATTAATTAAATGCAGAAATGTAGTTTCGGAACTAATTAAATCTACTCCAGCATTTAACTATCAGTTGTACTCAAAAAATGATTTGAAAACGAAATACCAACGAGAAAATGCAGAACTGTTTGATGAGCGATCCGATATTGTGAGCACATTTTTTATATACCAGTAGAAATGAAAAAAATCCCACTCTTAAGGCACCCATCCCTCAACAACTTGAGAGTTGAACTTACCGCCTGTCAGATTCCCCCCTCCTTCCCCTCTCTCCTTGCGAAGTTAGATATTCTAACAAAACGAATCATCGTCAATGAAACGTACCGAAAGGGGATAAATGTGGGACGCCGATCGTTCCGCCAAATCATTAGGTGCTGATCGAGTTCCGGCAGGTAAACCATCGTCCGGTTCGCAAACCGCGCCCGCTTCATCGACGTCATGAAGAATATGACAGTGCCGAATTACCCGTCAAATAGCAGAAGACGAGTAGAATAACGATCAGGTTGGCTGCCGATGTATGCAGATCCGTTCAAGGGAACAAGAATAAAATCTAGGCAGCTCTCGAGGAATCGTTTTGAGCTACACCAATCTTCCCGCAACTTTCTCCAGCTCACTTTATCTTCGCTCGACCCTTAAACAATACCTGTAAACAAATTATTGTGCTTCGCATTTCAACTTTTCCAAAGAAAAAAGCGAACGAACGAGTTGTACAAAAAAATAAAGAAAACAGTGAAGAATAAGCTACAGTTCAACTATAAACAGAGGCCCTGGGTCTATATTAGTCATAAACACAAGGTTATACAATTTTTCAAATCTGAGAGTGAAAAATATACTTTAAAATAAACGACACGACAGCACAATTTCGAAGCACATTCGTGATTCCATTCTTTGTTCTGAAAACATAGCTCTATTAGAGATTGAGCGATAAGGGCGAAACATGCGCTGCTCCTAAATGTAAGTTAAAGCAGCAATATATGAAAAGATAAGGACGCAGAGATGGTGGGGGGGGGGAGGGGGGGGGGGGGGGGGGGGGGGGGGAGCGGAGGGAAAGAGATGGAGAGGGGAGAAGAGAACGATATGCAAAAAAAAGAAAGCGTCAATAGGATCTCGTTTTTGAATGATTTCCCAAGAGAATTTCATCCAGCAGTAATTGCCAACATAAAGAGTGAATAAATTTTGCAGAGGATACTGCTTGATCAGTGAATGCATAAATTCTATCGATCGGCGAACTTATAACCTCCACAAATAAAGCATGATGAATGAGTCATCATATATGGATGATTCATGCCTGCTTTTATGGCGCTCTTATAATCACGCCTAGATGGAAAGCGGTTCATTGACGAAGTTATGCATCGAACTTTTCCGCAAATAAATCTGTGCAAAAAATATTCGACGCCTAGTAAATATGATCGTTTTCTATCAATATCCATATTAATCAATTAGGTTTTTTAAAGTGATGTAGAAAATGCACCCCCCCCCCTCCAGAAAAAAGAAAGACTCATTAAACAGGCCGTTTAAGAACCCCCTCCCACTCTCTCTCAAAAAACAAAGCAACCTACAACCACGCGAAACACAAATAGAAAATTTAGAAAACTGGCTTGTATACGTTAAATGATATAAATGCTTACATGTACAAATACATTCACGCGAAACATACGCAAAAAAATGTAAACAACGAAAAATGAGTGTTTCAATAAACAGAAACACCTCGGGAAGTGGCTAAAAACAGGTTGAAAAAATACTCTAAAATAGGCAAAAATTGTATTGTGGTTCTTGCGAAGTGATCGATATCTCAAAAGTGTAAAAATGAACCTAAATGTAAGCACTCATATTCGGCGTTCTTTGGTCGAAAATTGCTTTTGAAAAATTTATTTTTGAAAATTGGAACCCTATAATGAAGTTCATGCAAATAATAAAATTTAATTTCTACATTTATCCTCCACAATAATCGACCTTACTTCGATCGCGATACAGTATTTACATGCTCATCGTTTCGAATGGCCCCTTCTTCCTCCTCCGCGTAGAGATCATCAAGACGTGAGCAGAACTCCACTCACTATGGTTCTGTTCAACCACGCCCCTTTGTAGTTCGTCGCTTGCGGTTCGATTGCCTTTATAACAAAATATCTCACCATTTGGCTGCAATCTGAAGGGCGTGTTTCCGTGTGCGAATCGATAAAAGACGAAACAGTCCATAAACGCCAACAGCGTTAGCGTTATCCAGCAGTTAGCGAACATCGAATTTGCTGGTCGTCAACCAATTTCAGCGATCGAATTTAGGGATATTTTTGCAGGAATTTTTATTAGTTCCCTTCCCTTTTTTGTTCTAAAAAATAAATACGGCGCAGACGGTTGAGGACGCATTAAATAATTTATGGAACCCTCCTTTCCTATTCATTCAGCATAGGCGCACTTCCTCACTTACTCTATTTTTTGCCCACTCTCGACAACTGCCGTTTTTAAAACAACGTGGTCATCTAGTTGGATAGACTCCTATACATCACGAAACTGGTTGAAGTGGGCAACTATCCGAAAGCAACACAAATACGAAAGGAAACGCTAACACATTTTGAACGTTGAAACGTTTTACTGCATACATCAAAAAATAGAAAATTGAAAGAACGAACAGCGCAACATCGGTGGAAAGTGTGATCAGCAAACTGGAACCGCCATCACTCCTCGTCAACTCCCATAATTTGCGGAGGTTGCCACACGTCAACGATTGCATTGCATAGATTTCCGTTCGCGATGAAATATGTGACGTGTTGTCGATGCAGGAAAACTCGTCTGCCGCTGCTGAAGCACTCGAAGAAGATGCATCTACAACGCTATGCTCAGTTACGAAAATGGGTGCGTGAAAATATTTTCTCTCCCAGCTCCCTCCCCCCACCTTTCCAGCTATACCACAGATAAAATACCGCATAAGCTTCTATAAAATCCCAGCGCTTGCAAACTTCCAAAGGTTTTTAGAAGACGGAATACTTAGGTAGAAAATTCAATTTTGATAAGGCAAACATCAAAAAAAAGAATTTTCAAAGCTTACAAAAGCGTTTTTTCGGGTCTTATAATGCAAAGAGCGATTTGTTTAGCAAAGAGAACGTTCTCACTAATAAGGTGTCAGAGATGACGGCCCATTATCGGCTTTTAGAACAAAATAAGGCACCGAACCTGTTACATTTTCTTCTATTCCCTTTTAAGCGGGCGAATGAGATTAGTGATCGCTCTGCAAGCACAGTCCACTATCTAACCAAAAACGGCCACTTTCCACAGAATGAGAACAAATTTTAAAAGGGCTGAAATAGCACAAGAGAACGTTAGAAAACGCTTACTTATTCCAGCTGAAGTGACTGGTGATGTGTGCACATCACTTAATAAGGCTGCTACAGTTGCCTCCTCGTCCCCTTCTTCCGTTTTGCAACGGCAGTATGTCTATTCCACTTGCACAACGAACAACTGAATTGCACACAAATAATAAGACATACTCCCTTTCTTGTTCCACTTGCAACTATAGAACACTCAAACCCTCGCACTAAAATTCAAGCTTGCAACTTTCATTGGCATAACAAACACACAGTCTGTAACTGCATTAAGCAATCGTCGTCGTTAACAAACTTTTGTAAACAGCAAATAGTGCGAGAAAAGTGGAACTGTATAATGAAACAGACAGGAAGTACCCTTTGGCAACAAGCAAAAGCAACCTTGTCTTGCATGACTAGCCCACAAGCGATGTCTGAACCAGTCATACAAGCCATGTACTACCCGGATGCAACAGCTCATTAATTTAGTGAGCCGTCACTCCTCGCATCACCTGAAACATTTGGTGCCAAATCAAAGAATGCCATTTTATTGAAGTTTTTAACACCAAAGAACACTTCCCTCCTGTTAGTCAAATCTACCTACAGCCCAATTCGAAGGTCTCAACGATTTGCCTGCCTAATTGCATCACAGAACAAAGCGTTCACTAACGTATTGGCGCATGATCACTCCACTACCGAAAACAATTAGACGCTTACGAAGGGAAATTAGAATTAACCTTACGCCTCGGTGAGCGACGCACATTTGCTATCCATCAGCGTAACGTATTTCACCTTTTCCTCACAAATCTTCACTTGCTCGTTCTTATTCACATCGATTAGGCGCACCTCGCCCTCCGATTTCCTCTGCAAACAAATTCGACATATCCACATTATACGTTGTACAGAGGTATTTTAAAACCGCATGCGAAACTATGCTTCTTATGGTGGTTATCGAAACATTCCACGAATGACTTCGGTCTGCAACTGCAGAATCCAGAAAAACCTAGCATAAACCGCAGTCAACAGTTCCATTACACTCGCTTCCCGATTATCAAACCATTTCTGAATGCGCGAGAGGCGAGTTCCACCAAGTGAGACAACTCTCAGTGCACCATAGCGCTATAATGAATGGCATCATGCTATGCAGAAAGACTTTCTGCACACGTCTGAATTTTCCGGGAATAAAAACATGTTGCAGTTCTCTGGGACTTCGAGACCCAAAATAGACATGGAAGGAGAGAAAGGAAGGTCGGTGAGCACATCCAGGCTCGAGCTCTATCTCCACATCTAGGCTCGACTTCTATCTCCCTATTACCTTCCCCCGCATTTTTTACGAACGACAATTTATATTGGATGATAAAAAAACGTGTAAAACCCACAACAAACCACATTTTCGAGTGTTTTGATGGATCTTTCCATGCATTTCGACCAAAGAAATTAGAAGTGAAGAAACAGACACCAATTAGGTGAGCATCACTACCGTTCTTTGGTGATGCTCCTCCAGTCATAAAAGAATAGGCTCAATATCGTCTTCGTTTCTTTGTTTGAACTAGTTCCTCATAAAATTAGTAACAGAGTTCTACCTTTTTTGGAGCTTGTAATTTCAAAATGACTGACAGGTCTCATTTCCCTGTCACGTGATGCAAAGAACAATGGCGTCTCCGACAACTGAGGAAGGCTGGGTATGAAGAGCAAGAAATCGATAAGAGCACCTAAGTTCATTGGAACTTCATAGTGTTTAAAAGAAAATGAGAAGGAGTTGATGATGAGATTCGAGAAGAAAAAAGAAAAAAAAAACAGTGAAGATGCTCCACAGCATCAGAATTACAAAACTATCGGTGATGAGGAACCTGATAAGAGGAACCCCCGTCTCTGCAAGAACCATTCTGATGATACGAAGGGAGAGCCGCAAAAAATCGGAACGAGATAGTGTTGCAGATGTCGATCATCGGCACGCACTCATGCAGATCGCGCAACAACATCGGAATCCCCTGTAAATTTCAGCATTAACAAGCCAACAGGCTACAACAAAGTGAGGCTCACAATTACGACATTTTCGACGTCCTCGACTGGCCCATTTTGCTCCGAATTTGTTACAATTGACCGGGCTTGCAAATGCGTCTGCGCTGACAACGAGCATCTGATCAATGGCGTGTTGGATGTTGAAACACGCCAGAAAAGGCCGTTTCTTAGATAAAAATTACAGTTATTTTTGAAGAAAAATGCATTGAAGTATCAAGCGCTTCTATACATAAGTATGTGTTCTTAATCATTAACTTCCCTAGAGATCGCGCATTTTCTTCCAGCTACGTCACTTAGCAACAATCCATCAATACTCATTAATGAGACAATAAGAAAATAGTACCATTCCTTCAGGCATCCCAGAGACGCAATCACGAATTTTCATCGATCTGGACATCATTCTATCAACACAATCAAACTGACGAATTTCAAACTACGCCCGATAGGCAGAGCGAGTTGGCACCAATATAATCTAGGGTAGATGAAATAAAGGGCATTAATCTTGTCGTTAACCCTCCACTCCGCAACAAAAGGATAACCAATGTGACCGTTATTTTGCGAGAATCCCCCATCAAACAGTGGAAGTAATGGAACCATAACGACTCTTCGGATATCTCGATACTTTAGCAGTTGGACTTTCAGTAGCATCGAAGCGCACGGAAACAAAGTGGGTGAAAGATCATTGTCTTGGAAAATACTATCCTCTCTGATGTCAGTCAGGTGGCGCGTTACAAATGCGCAGTACACTCCGTGGCACGTTCTTTCACTAGTATTGTTTTCTCATTGCACTATTAGCAACGCAATTACACAATTGTTCATATCTCAAAATCGAAGTGACCAAGATTTCAAACAATGTACACTTTTAACTTAAAGGAATCCTTTCCATAAAAGAAAAGGCAATTAACCTGAGCTGCCTCCGGCGATTCCAGAATCAGCACATACAACACCATTTTCAATGACCTGATGGACAACAATGAAAGGATGACATGTGGTTGTCCTTGCTTGCACTGCACAGTCACTTCCATCTTCGACCACTATCGTGGACTTGCATCTGCGCCGCATACAGAATTCACCGAGTTCAACGCACACACTTCAGCAGAGCTCCCTTGTTGCCTATCCTCTGAAATAGGTGCCATCTTTATCAAAAGTTGAAATTCGCAGCACCGCAAGGACCATAAGTATTGCACATCAATACAACAACATTCGGGACACTCTTCGCAGAGACGCATATCCAGTAAACAGGATAGGTAGAGTGAAATGACCATAGAGTACCCCAGAAGACAGTGTGATGAAGTCATGTTCTTCTTTCTTCATGTAGAGGCGAAAACAGCAGGAAGACTATACCATATCAGTGCAAAGTATTTTAAAAAATCCATCAAAATAAAGAGGCACAATGATATTATGGGCTTGGAACTTGAAGGAATCAAAATTTGATAACTGGAAGGAATTTTGGAATTAATAAAAATATATGCAAAAAATATTCCTTACCAAAAAAGAATGAAAACTTTTCGTTTAATTGAATGCCATTCCCATACGGGTTTACGGCCGCCCACAAGCATAAGAAAACATTACGATTGAAGAAAAACTTGTGCATAAAACAATGACCCTATTCAAAACATATCCTAAATATCCTTCAGATTTACATCTTAGATGCTACTGAATCAATTACTTTCGCCTAAACTAACACAACCTCATTACAGAAGCCACAAGTTCCACACTATCATTTATGCCAACAAACAACAACAAGCACCCATCCAATCGGCGAGTGGGTGAATGCAATCGAAGTCGCAGAGAACGCTAATGAATGACACATTACAGAGAGCTTAAGAAAGCCAGAGAGCTAGAAAGGGTGAAAATGTCTCTGAAGTGAGAAGTGCGGCCAATACTTATAAATCTGCTTAGCTCAAAATGCGAGGAAGGGAGGGGCCGATCGATTAATTGGTAGGTATGAGAACGAACAAAAGCAGAAAAGAAAGCAACTACTAATATGCACGTCACCTGAGTTAGTGAAATTAGTGGCATAAAGATATACACAATGTTTTCTGACAGGAATGATGTGGACCGCACAGGACGCTAAAATATCAAACACAGCAGCGGTTTACTGAGGTGCTTTCGAAACGAATATAACCGAAGTTCAGCGTCTCTTCGTAAAGATACTGGAGCACTTCCACGAATAGAAGCACCTCCTCGAATTGGCACACAGTGGTTTGTTGAATGTCGTTATTTTTCTGATCAACAAAATGCAACATATGCGCCGTCGCTTTATCACCTTATCAAGCAGCATACCCTCGAAACTATGGGTGCCGAATTGATGAGGACATCTCTATTTATAGAGGTGTTCGTATTCCTTAAGCACTGTAAAAATAATATGAAGTGGCGAGCAGTGAGAACAAAAACGACCTATACAATGGTCACCACCTGTGTCGAACTGTACCCAAAATTGACCGGTACCTGATGAACATTTCATGCAGCATCGTTCATTCCTCGATTCTGCTAAATGAAGGATAAGACAACACGCTACATAAGCAACCTGAAAGATGAAGAATGAAATTAATTACAAAATGTGTGTTTATTTAGAAATTACAGAGACTGCAAATAGATAATATGCTAATTGAGTTCCAAAAAGAATATCGACAGAAGGAGATAGAGGAGAAAACTTCTTTTCCCCACAAATAACTCCTTAAACATGTGATATCTCTATATCTAAATATGCGGCACTGAATAAATGCCAACTTACACTCTCTGATCTTGATGAGTTTCTTCGTTGACAGTCTTATTCAGTGAGTTCACTCTACCACCGGCTACTTTCCAGCTGAAACGTAATTCAACGTCAAATGCTCAGCATTCAGTACGCTATACGGCCAAAGCAACACCTGCTGCCCACCACATAATATCATGCCATGCTGAATAAAGACCTAATGCCTTCATGTTCTTGATATGGAGGAAGCGGCGATTATACATTAGACACTTCTACTCACCCTGTAGGAAGTATAGAACCCTCCCCAGCTAATCTAGTCGCGCAATCTATAAAAACCGGCCTGCTAGCAGGAAAACGAATTCGATCGAATGCATGTCAAAAAAGTGATAAGAAGATGAATTCAAAGACGGATTCAGTTAGTGTGAATAATAAACCCAATATTATCAATTTCTACATGGTAAGGAACAAGTGATAAAATCTCTAAGCGGTAATTAGCATTAACAATTCAAATTTCTAATCGCCTTCAAAACACAATCACCACTTCAAACGCATTTGCTTATAGCACCATGACATATCATCCAAACACGCCTGAATTGCGCACAATTGCGCACAATGAACAGCCGAGCTGGCAGCCGTGTGGTGATTCGATGATCGCTTCTCGGCCTCAACACGCCTTCTGCCTCACCGCACTTCACGCGAACACGAATAACAGTGGGCGCCGCTTCTGAAGGCAGTGCTTATATACGCGCTCCATTCATTACTTTAGAGCCGACATGACGTTTTGCATCATAGTAAAGATCACGGTCATATGCCGTGCGATCATTTTCACGCGGGTAAGCGTTCGCGCCCATTCAAGCAGGGCCGTTCCATTCGATCTAACGCTCTGCTTTAGCATCAATAAAAAAACCGTTGCGATACGAACCAACATTCAAAGTAATGCAGCACTAAAACTTGAGAAATGCCATTTCCCTACCCTTGCCCCCTCCCACCTTAAGTTTTATCCCTTGCCCCCTCCCCCCTTAAATTTTTAATAGCGAAAAAATACGAGCGTAAAATATACCAAAAACAATGACAGAAATGAAATGCACACCAATAATGAAATACACCAAATGTGAAATACACTAAATGAAATACACCAAAATACACCAAATGCATGCCAATATATATACACCAATTTGAAGGAAAAAAAAACAAAAATTTCAAATAGAACACGTCAAGTGGACACTGCGTAAGCAAAGCTCATCACAATATACACAACTCTAGAAAATGCATGACGAGAAAAAATCCACATTAGTTTATATANCTACTCCTCGCGCCGACATTGGTTCTCTGCGAGAAGCACGTTAAATCATCATTCTTATACCGATCCATAAAATCATTCAGCATCTACGATCCACGCCAAACGCTTTACAAGGTGATCAAACGACAAGCATTTTACCTCTGTCCTTCAATGTTTGAGGAAGAGATTTCAGTTATGCTGCAGTTACTCGTGCTTATCGATATCACTTCAATGGAAATAGTGTTTATTAGTAGAATGTTAGTATAAAAAATCGAGCAAATACATCAGTTCATAGAAACGAAAATTAAATCACAAAACGGAGATGGATCTCAACACGAACGCAGCATCGCCCGATTGCTGACGTCGCTGCTCACTTGGGGCTGCAAGTAATAAGTTGTTTAGTTATGTAATTAGAAATGCATGCAAGCAGACATAATTTTATGAAAAACATAAAAACTGGCAGCAATTTCAACCGGAGATAGCTTGACAGAAAAGTAGGGCAGGACAGGGAGAGAGGGGAACAGGGGATGAGGGAGGGTTGAGGGGGAACGACTGCAAATGAACGAAATGAAACGATATTATGGAATATGGAAAAAACTCTCAAAGCAAACATCAAAGAAAAAACTCTTGTATTTCTTAGATGAGAAAATTAAATCGAACGAGTTTGACGCTGAAAAAAAAAAATTCATCAAAATTTGCCTCCCCATCTCCTTTTTCCAACAGTCCATAAATGGGAGTTAACCCTAACTCTTTCCCTCTCTCCACTTAAGCAGTCCAAAGCCTTCCCGTAAGCCCCCTCCATTGGGATGTTTGAGCGCATATGACTACTAAATTAAAGAACTCACCAGGCAACACACTAAACCATCATCATCTATGGGAAATACCAAATTACTCCTTCGGGAACTCCCCTCCCATAGACAGGTAGCATATCACAATTCCACTCAATCCTCTGCATTTAAACACCTCTGCCACATATATGTCATATTCTCAGTCATTATACACAATAAAATCAACCAAGAAATAATTAAAAACGTTTCAAACCGGCAAGACAAGAAGGCAATTAAAAATGACTGAGAAGAAATAGGAGCTAGAGAAGAATGGTAAAAACAGCATGACTGTGCATCATATAACCGAAAAATGCACGATGAGCTGGAATGAATTACCTTCTCTTTCAAACAAAACAAACAAAGAGAAAAAAAACGACAAAGATATATCACAGGCAGAAAAAGGTTTTGGGAAGGTAAATTTGTTTAAAACAATAGATTAAAAAAGGAACTTGCAACCATGGATGGGACAATCCAACTACCTAAGAATGAAACTTCTGAACGGTGGAGCATATACATCGTTCATGTGTAGCTTTAGAGACGAAATTGTAATTAGTTGTGAAAAATAAAACGGATATTTTATAAATTCAAAATAAACGGGCACCAGCAAAAGATCGATGATCGAGTAGAAATTCTGATGCAAATTTTCCTCTCAAGAATCTTCATAAGATTAGATGCCGACAGCTCCTTGAATACTTTACAAGGGAGGAAGAGAAAGATACCATACACAACGATGTATCATTCATAACAAGAATCAAATATGCATAACTTCTAATATTTATAGCGAATTACGTTTTAAAAACATGCAACTTGAAATTTTCGGCGAATTGCATCGTGCACTTTTTTGCGCAGAACAACACCGTAAAAGAGTAATTTGAGGATTATATAATATTTATCAAAAAATATCGATATGAAAAGTTTCGAGCAATGAGCAAAATAAAAGTTTATCGAATCTATCTGATAAGACATCGTATAAATTGAATAAATTTTCCTAAAAACAAATAGGAAGAGCATGCCACAACAGCTGACAAGATAAGCACTTCTCAATGCCGCTCAACTCATCAACCAATTGCAACAACTATTCATAAATAAAAAATTGCAAGTTTGATTCTCAAGTGCACATTATGCCGACATCTTATATATACAGTCTCCGCTCAATGGCTTTAACTGTGCAACTACTGGAGACTAGAAAAACAATGTTTTGGAAAAGGAATATAACATGTACGACCAAGACAGCTCGTAATTTACACCGGTCGCATTACACAGCAAACAATCTACTGCTCACAGCAAAAAGAATTTACAATGGATACTGATACTACATCGACAGCACAGATTTTAACATCACCTGCAGAACCTTCAGTGAAGACCTTTCGAATCTCACAAAAACAAGCCAAAAGGTGGTCTGTTAAACTCCATGTTCCGATCTACCCTTCATCATCGTCTCAGGCATCAATTTTGCTCATTTTAGAAAACACCTATTTCCTTCCAGCTATGCGAAGCTCTTGTTTCAACCACTCATTGGAACAAACAATGCGGATATTATTGATCGCAGGAATTCACATAATTAATAGACAATTAGAGTTAGTAATTACACAAGCAGAGGCAAAGAACACTTACGATTTCGAAGCGTTGCATAAACGCTCATGGTATCATCGACAGCGGGTTCCGTGTAGGATAGCAGATCGCGTCAATATGCACTGACAGTTCGCCTAAAATGTTGTGATCTCCTTTTCACAACTCGAAAAAAAAACACACACATAACGAGAACGGCAGTCAACAAAGATGAAAGTTTGCTGCCTCACAGCCAGGATTCCCGATAACCAAAACTACGCCCAATTCGTGAAAAAAGCTCCTACGAGAAAAGAAAAGAAATTAAAAAACACCTCTTCGGGATGAAAAGAAAGGAGCCGGAGGATATTCAGAGGGCCGGAAAACTATATGGGAAGAAGTTCAACTCAAGGTATCACGATGAATTTGAACATTCACTGGTTGGCCTAAGAATAAATTACAAGCAGCTCGACTGAGTAAGCTAACAAAACTGCATGAATCATAATTGGCACATGAATAACCCGCTAATATTTACGAGCAGTTTCAATGGGTGAACCAAAAAAAATACCGAGCAAGAAAAAAAAATGGAGACGATTTTCTGGGGGAAAAGAGGCAAAATGAAAAAAAAAAAGCAAAGCAAGTCTGACATAGGATGACATAAAAATTGAAACCCAACTTCTACGAAGATCGCTCAGGGGAGCCAACAAGGCATTGCAGATGACACCAGAGAACTTCCATGTCAAGAAAGGTATAGAACGGATGACCGACCTAGAAGTAGTTAACTCATTCTTAGGAAACCAAAAAGCAGTCTTGCTATATTCCTCACCTATTCGTGGACAATTCTTGTCGGTACCTGCGTCGATGTCCTTGAGTGTACTCGTACTCACTCTCTCTGAACTCTTCGAACTCTCTTCACGGTTCTCGATTTCATCGCGAGGCCTCGGTAAGAACGCCTCCATCTGCAATGAAGTGGAGCCATCCAAACGACTGCAATCAACTAGTCGAATTACCCTCTGTGTTGCCAATATTGCTCTTTCATTGCTTCCAAAGGAAATTAGATCAGGTCCCTCATCTTGCCCAAAATCTTCGAAGGCACTAGAGGAAAGACAGTAGCATTCTAAGGTCGGGAAGCTTCAGAAAGTCATATAACAATACCGACGACAACCGCACCTAGTGATAGCACATCACAAGGGTATGCCGATGTAATATTAAAGAAAAAAACTTTTGCGGAACCATGCTCTCGCAAACACCAAATGAAAAAAGATTAGCGAAATAACTTTCTTCGATCGTGACATTCCTTTGAATAATGAGCTAATTGAAATATAAAGAAATATATTCAAGGTCATATTCTTCCCTCAAAAAATCGTAGATTTAGGGGTGTTCAGGAATGCGGAGGGGAGGGGGAAGTAGAGGAGATGGAACAAGAAAAAATTTAAAAAATCTCTTATTTTTCTCCCCTTCTGTCTTGTTTACCCATCAAAGGTTTCGTGGCGAATTTTTTTAAACAAAAATCGACTTGGTAGCTTTTCAACGATAATTCGACGCGAGAGTATCAGCCGAACGAGGAAACTGAAAACGGCAAAAAAGTGACGGATGTTTTCGACAGCTTTAAATGAATCGTCAATATTTTGCTAACGTCACTTCAGCTGACGAATAAAAAAACGTCAGAACGATATGGAAAATTTCGTCAAAATTCACCAATTAAATGGGATGATGTCACTCAGACGCCTAATGCCAAAATCGAAATAAAACAAGAATTCATTCTAACAAACCCTGACCACTAACTAAAACAATTTCTTAATGAAACGTTTCATTATCACCAATTCTTATTCTTCGTAATAAAAAGTAATTCCTTAGAACCTCAAACATCAGCAGAAAAATTATTATGATCTCCAAAATGTTTCCGAGGAAAACTGTCGTCTGAACGATGCTATTTCTGACATACACTTTAAGAAGAGACATCGTTTAGATTACTCACGTTTTTGCAATATTTCTGAGAACGAAAGAAAGCGATATGGAGTGCGCGGCTAGAAATGACCTTAAGTCTAGCACATTCCGTGAAAGAAAAAATTGGATGGAAGAAGCATTCCAAGTGTTGTATCCTGCTGCAACCGAATGGGAGCAACATAGAGTATACCTTACATTTCATTTAACGACGCTACTGGCTAACGCAGACGCATCAAAAAAATCCGTTTTGTAAACATCACATTATCATGGTCAAGAGGCCATCATGCGAAATAGGTAACACTTTCGTGATTGCTCAACCCACAAATGAGTACCCCATTCGCTCGTCCTCCCCCCCTCCCCCATCAATTCCACTTTCTCCATCAGTATCATAAAAAATTGGGTAAATTCTGTGCTACTCTATCTCTCAACCTTAGTTTCTCTTCCTTAGCTTCATATAATGTTCCACTTTTTCCGAGTTATGCGATGACTTCAAAACAACAGTACTGCAATACCCAACTTTTCAAGGTGAGAAATAGAAGAGAAGACCATAGAAATCATCCCATAAAACCTATTAGAAATTTGGAAGGCGAGCAGAGGAAGAGAGGAAAAGACTGGCATGATCAAACCTGAGAATGCAAAAGATACTCTACGATAAGTATTCCATTCCCGTCTTAATCGACGCTATAAATATTTATAACTCAAACAATTATCTCGAGTTTGAAAAATATAAGGCAGAAAGCCGGGAAGAAACATACAGCAAAGATAAACAAATTGGATGTAACATTCATCGCTTATAAAGCTTGAAAAATAGGATTATCTCAGCAAGATTTATTACCTAAGATTCGTTGTATCTCAAAAGTGAAACTCCACTTCATGAACAATGAAAAGAACCGAGCATTAAGCTCATGTCACGCCATACAAAATATTCAGTGAAAATGAATAAAGCAAGAAATTAGTAAGGTATTTGATTGAATCAAATTAGCATAAGCTTGAGCTGTGAGCTGACATATCGTCGAAAATGTCAATGAGCTGTTTGACGCCTGCGTGCCACCAACCAAGATAAACAAATGAAACTTAAGCTACCGCGAGTAAATAATCCAAAACCCAATATCGCACAGGCACATGCGGCTGCTTTTGCATTAAATAGATGAAATTAGGCAATGATGTACCACCTTGTGACTCTCATTTAAAAAAATGAGAGTCACCACTACATGGAAGTGGGGCCGAAAAAAGAGGCGCTTTTTGACGCACTATCCTATGGAATCCATAAAACGAGCCTAACAAGAGAAGACTTCGGCATACTCCCATCTCCTTCCTTCCTTGTATTGCACACCATTACAAAAGTGCTCACTTCTCCAAGTGCTGTCTCCCCGAAAAGTATAATGAAAGATCACCACTTTCACCCGTTTCATTCGGCGAAACAAATTTCAATTTGAGCATACTAGACAAGATCAGATTTCTTGACCTGTCGAACATAAATATGGCAATGAGAGAAAAATTTGAATTCCCGCTTTAAAAGGGTTCGTTGCAGGACTCGTCGTCCACTATTGCAACACTCCATCAGTGTTCAGCAGCACCCCCAAACGTGACAGAGGGCATGATGAGGGACAGAGAAATTTTATATATATATATATATATATATATATATATGCGCTTATGCCTACCCACCCTCCTTTCCTATAAACAACTCGGATCTCAACCTAAACGCACAAGTGAACATCGCGAAAGCACACATCAGATGTTTCACTATGAGTGAAGTCGCACCATACTCCGAAATGAACACCAACACTCTCGACGACTCAAACGAGCAAATGTGACAAACCAATTTATGGGTCTTTTCCACATACCCACACAGATCCCATTTATTCGCTACCACCTGTATCAAGAAGGAAAAACCCACTACAACATTCTACAGGTATGCTCTCTTCAATGCGTTTCTTCTTCACAATCATACAAATATGCATGTAATGACGTCATCGCCATCAACGACTCTGTCATCATACGTCAATCCCCACTTATAAAATAAAACGAACCGCAACAAAATTCACTTCTCTGGTGCCTTCTCCGTAGAGCGCGTAGTAGACGACGTTTGAAGCAATTCTACGACTTTCTGTCGTTCCGGCTCCTCCACATTCCTCCACGCCCAAAACATCACTTCGTCGTAGTGTCCGCAGATCTCTCTTTAAGAAAATCCAAGAAAATCATCGCTTCTTCTTGTCATCAATAATTAAGACAGTCGTGGCTATGTGAATTCAGCGAGATTACAGAAAAACTATAAACTAAATTTGATTCCAAAGATAAGCTCTTATATAACTTCTGACTTAAAATTTATGCAATATTCATGGATTCCCTAGAGTGTTCCATCCTCTAGAATTAAAAGCAATCTTCACACATTTGCCTTGCAAAATTTCGGAGGGAAACTTACCAGATGTATGAGTTCTTCAACGGCTTCTCTTCTAGTCTTCTCACGTTGACCGCAAAAGAACCACTCAGCATTGATGATAACCATAAAAGTGGAAAAATCCTGCAAATAAATTACAGCTGCTTCTGTAATATAAACTAACCATATTAGGAGCGCCGACAACAATAACAAAGACAATAACTCTACTTATGATTATAGTTATGAAAAAGATAAAAAAACTTGAAAAATAAAAACAACAGTGACAACGAACTTAACAATGAAAAAACAATACCACTGTTAGTAAAATGATAACGATAATAATAAAAAACAAGAAAAAAGAAAAAACGAACAAAGATACTGTGAAAAATACAAATATCAGCATGTGAAGCATGGAAGTAAGAAATCTGTAAAACTAGAAACGCCTAAGAGAAGCAACTGGACGATGCTAGAACACTGAATCGCTCCACATCAACAACAACAACACCTACCTCAGCACTTACATGCTCTTTTATTCATCACCATTATCCATTTGTATTCATTTCACTCTCTTTGATTCTCCTATTTTCACATTTCACACCCTAATATTTTTACTTCTACAAAACAACTTCAACTTTGTTAAAACTCCTCTTCACATTCACCAACCTCTCGATATTTTAAAAATTTTTCGAAAGTAATACATCAAAACATAAATTTTCAATAAAGGTACTTATTTGAACACTGATCTCTTTCAACAAAAACATAAAATTGTGGATGAAATGCTGTTATGTTCTATTATTTTTGTGATGTTCAATATGGAAATGATGAAAGACCAACTAATAAAACTTAATGCTAGATTTTCTTCAAATTTTTATCTATAAAACTCATTATCAAAGCACTACACAGCTATAATGAAACCTAAATAGACATTGAAAAATGCATTGGCCCTCATAAAAATATCAGTAAAAGGAGACTAAACGACAACATTAAAGGGTGTTAAAATAAAGGTACTTATTTGAACACTGATCTCTTTCAACAAAAACATAAAATTGTGGATGAAATGCTGTTATGTTCTATTATTTTTGTGATGTTCAATATGGAAATGATGAAAGACCAACTAATAAAACTTAATGCTAGATTTTCTTCAAATTTTTATCTATAAAACTCATTATCAAAGCACTACACAGCTATAATGAAACCTAAATAGACATTGAAAAATGCATTGGCCCTCATAAAAATATCAGTAAAAGGAGACTAAACGACAACATTAAAGGGTGTTAATTATTGCGTAGCGATATCACTCGAGTAGGCCTTTCTGCAATTACTGTTTCAATAACGGTTACAATTACCTCCGAAATACCAAATGGTGATTGTGCACTTCCTCTCTCCAACACTCATCCGTAATGAGTCATCACGCACAATGAACTTGTACATGAAGATATCCGAGTGCGGAAAAACCTAAAATTGAATTATTTCAGAACTTTTTCGAGTACCAAAAACGCAAACGCAAGGGAACAACAATGACTAACAGAAATGTGAGTATGTTCACGGCCATAAAAATGGAAGGAAGGTAGGAAAGAGTCCAATGGAGTAGATGGAGGAGGAGAACGAAGGTGAAATTTGAGGAGAACAGACATGAAATGAATATAAATGGAAGGGAAAATTTCAAAAAAGGCATCTAAAAATACTATTCCCATAAATGTTGCAACTGATCTCTCTTCCTAGTTGAGCGAACATTTATAATTTAAATGCTTTTAACGAAATAGTTCCAATGACTTCATAGAGTAATGTATGTAATAAGCAATAATAAGCACATCCCTAAGAGGTTACGCGTTCGCATAGAAAAACGTTGCGACGTCTTTGGCTGCTCAATTATTCATCAACCAAGATAGAAAAGACCTAATGAAGGATTCACTGTGAAGTCAAATTAATCAATGCATATCATTACCCTCAACCAGCCATCTGCACCCTATTGTGATAACACCTAGTCACGAACATGGAAATGCTCGCGGGGGCAATAACACGCAAAAGCAATCCACAACCACTTCATCAACACTATGCTAACTCATACAAAACGGGCACGTCAAGGGGCAAGGGAGAGGAGGGTAAGAATTTACCTGGGATCCAATCTGTCTGATACCCAGAAATCCAAGTATAAACCCATCCTTTTTGCCAAAACATATTCAAGCAAGGATGAGGAGGAAGATAGCTGCTAATCCTCGAATGATCCAGCACAGTAAGAGTGCTGAGTGGGGTATTGATAGGTAAGAGCTAATTATCTCGTTCATTGTCCTATGCCCTGTTATTTGAAGCCGTTTGAAATGAAACGTCTCCATTACAAGGTGATGAACAATCTGATCAAACTGAAGAGCAATTTATTATTAGGGAGGATATTAAAAGGAAATTATTCTTGTAGCATCACCTCATATCCAGCTAAACCAAATGTCCTCATATGCAGCTAAACCAAATGTCCTCATATCCAGCTAAACCAAATGTTCACTATTTGCAAGTAAGAACAAGGCAGTCCCTAAAGCATCATCCGCACTCTGCAACTACGTCGTTTTCAACTCACAACGATCTTCGATCCGCGCCTTATGCTACCATCTTCTTTAACACAGTCACTTCGACAGAGCAAATTCGTTACTGCCAATAATGCAAGGTGGTTCCTTACCACCAACCACAGCTTAGGTTCCGATACTGAGTATACCTCACATTGGGAGATGAACATATAATAGTGATCAATTCAGTAGTATATTCCTTCAAAAAAAGGTAAAAAGAGAAATGCGCTCAAATCACCAACCATTTCAACGAATCTCTTTCTAAAGAATGAGTTGTGGCCGTCGCCATCTCTTTCCCTTCCTGTTGTCATTCAGCGCACCATCACTGCTCCCATCCGCTTCTTCATTCCTCATATATTTCTGTAAAAAAATCTGATTTAACATCTATTGTATAGCACCCAGTTGATGATCCATTGCAATGAGCATGCCACATCTAAATAACTTCTGAAGTCTTTAAAGGGTGCTTGAAAGCGATTAAAACAAACATCACCCATCCTGATCAATAGTAAGGTAGGCTCGAGAGCAGGTTGTTAAATGTGAAGCATATAATAAGTTTAATATCATTTGCAACAGTAAACCTTTCTCGAACTTCAATAGGAAACAACTTTTTCGATATATGAAAAAGGTGCGACAGGAATTCAATTGTTTTCTGACATTTTATTGCTTAATATTATAAGATGAAAACAAGACGTGGATCGAGTAAACATTTAGTCTTTAAGTAACCCTGAAAGAATACAGTAAAGAAAAAGTTAAACAGAAGGAATTTGGTTGAAAGAAAATTAATACAGCAATTGGCCTACCTTCGACAATGGCCCTCCCTCCCCTCCTCAATTCCATTTTCTCCATCAGTACCATAAAAAATAAGGAAAATTCTGTACTACCCTATCTCTCAACCTTAGTTTCTCTTTCTTGGCTTCATATCATGTTTCACTTTTTCCGAATTAATATAATGACGTGAAAACAATAGTAGTGCAATACTCAACCTTTTCAAAGTCAGAAATAGAAGAGAAGACTATAGAAATCATCCCATAAAACCTATTAAAAACTTGGGAGACGAGGAGAGGATGGGAGGGAGAGACTAGCATGATCAAACCTGAGAGTACAAAAGATAACTCCACGTTAAGTATTCCATTCCTTCTTAATCGACGCTATAAATATTTACAATTCAAGGAATTACCTCGAGCCTGCAAAATATGAGGCAGAAAAACCGGGAAGAAACATACAGCAAAGAAAAAACATATAGCAAAACATTGATCGCTTATAAAGCTTGAAAAATACAATTTCTCGGCAAGATATATTACCGAAGATTCGTTGTATCTCAAAAGTGGAACTCCACTTTACGAACTACTTCATGAACATTAAAAAGGACTGAGCATTGAGCTCATGTCACGTCATATAAAACATTCAGTGAAAGTGCATAAAGCAAGAAATTAATGCGGTACTTGATCGAATCAAACTAGAGTAAGCTTGAGCTGTGATCTGATATATCGTCGAAAATCTCAATGAGCTGTTTGATGCCTGCGTGCCACCAACCAAGATAAACAAATGAAGCTTGAGCCGCCGCGAGTAATTAATCCGAAACCCAATATCGCATAGATACATTCGGCTGCTTTTGCATTAAAGACATGAAGTTAGGCAATGATGTACCACCTTGTGACTCTCATTTAAAACTTGTCGACGTTATATAGTCATTTTGTACTCAACACAAACTGATATTGCACAACGGTTCGCAGTCCCATCATTGGTTCAGACCAAACTCGTAAGTACCAAAGCTTTTACTAATATTTACAGACCTCTGTCTTATGAACGTACCACTCTCTCTGACTTTTTCTAAAAAAATGGTTCCGCGTCCGGATCAAAACTATCCAGTCTTTGTGATATTTCCTTTCCCTTCCCACTTTTCTAATTTGTGTCCAAAAGCTATTCTTTGAACTTGTAGAGGAATCAGAATCAGAAAATCTTTCTTATCATCTAGCTCATATTCTCCCATACAATCGAAAAACCGCTCATTATATAAAAACAGATGAAACTATAAATTACAACATGCGAACAAACCTGCGAGTCATAAGCAAGTCTCCGTTGACCAGTACGACATTTCTGCAACAATTGATCGATGTTCTCTTGTCCACGTAGTTCACTCTGTTGTAATCGCAATGCATCAACTGCATTTGCATGTGGTTGTGGAGCCTCACGCCACGTCCTGTTGACTCTTGTCCTCTCCTAAATTACGCATACGTTGCTGTTGCTGCCTTCGGATGATGCGATAGTGAACTGCAAATCAATTCGATTACATTAATCGGTGAAATATTCTTTTTTTGAATCTTGTAACTGAGATAATCTTTAAAAAATTCTCTGAAAATTGAAAAAAGATGTCCGCAAAAATTCCATGGCAATCGGAAAAGAATACTTAAGTTTGAAGGGACCGAAGCACAAACCGGAAAACGTATATAAGTGATTCCGTAAAGTACTTTCTATTTACAGTTACAAAAATCGCCGGAAGAATTTTTTAATGGCAGTATTCCTACAAAAGCGATTCACTAGATGAAGCTAGAAAGAGTCAATCTTCGAATAAGGAGTTAAAAACTAATAAGTCGGAAAGGATTTGACAGATATTATTAGATAACCTCTCAACTCAACTATAAAAATTTAAGCTGTCAATCTACAAGCCCTATAGCACCAACCAATTTATGAAAAATGAGATATTCGGATCTGATCTTCCATAATAAAGATAGCAACGATGTTAACTGTTATATATTCTGAACAAATTTTATGTAATTCGCCTAACCCCCTCTACTCCCATCCCTCCTCCTCCCCCCACTCCCACCCTCCAATTTGACAGATGATAGCTCAAAAAACGGCTTGCCATGCCAACTCGGTTAAACACTGTACCTATTTATGTGCCCAATAAAGCTACTACCTGAAAAAAACTAGTTACTACAGCACTTTTTTTGCTGAAGTTGAAGCCGAAGTTTGAAGTAACGAAAAAAGCTCCTCAACATATTTGGATGAGCTGCGATCGGAGCTGATTTCTTCGGCAGTCGATTGAACGTTGGCAAGCTTGCTGCTCCGTTGTGAATATAGTCGCCTGTTGGCAGGCATCGATAAGCTAGCTAGTCAGTGCTGGTGTCTACTTAATGCGGCTGCTATGCAATGCAACTGCGCCTTATATATGTATGCTGAATGGGATGTTTTTTCTTTTCGTTAATGTCTGCAATGCCACATAATAAAACCAACAGCGGTAAGTTCCTTTTTTAAAAATGTTTTATTGTAGAGTATTTAATAGCACCTTGAGAAACCTAAGAGCTTTCAACAGGCACGCTCTGAGGTAGCATCCGGTTGGCTAACAAAAATGGTTACTCGCCTCACATTGACCTCCTCTCACCAAATTGTCCAAATCTCCTCGTGACGAAGCTCCTCTATCCACCAATTCCTTGGAATCCCTTCCTGCTGGAGTTTTTCCTCTCCCCCTCCCCTCCCCTCCCCTCCTTTCCCACCTATGAAGGAAATCGATTCCTACATAACTCAACTAGAAGATTTCCTTACTACCACCATTCTGCGAAACTTGCGCGAAGAATAAAGCTAATTGACCGTTTAGTATTGACCGCTGATTCCTTCAAAAATTGATTGCACCATATTTAAATGAATAAAAAAGAAAACAGTGAACCTTTCAGTAAGGCCGTCGGTGGAAATATAGTCGAATTTCCACTCCAAATGAGATTCCATTCGAAATCTATGAGCTATTTTCGAAGCTGAAAATGTTAGTCGATTATTGAAATTGCACTTATACTTGAATGCTCAACCAAACCAACCCACTAATAAATAAACCACACTTTATGCACTTTGACACTCAGACACAACCATGTCCTTTAGGCAGCCAGCAAAACTCTATCCCTAAGTGCTCTACATGGAGTGTTAAAAGTGTGTCAAAGCACACTCTTCACAAATATATAAATAAACTCCCGAACTCCAGTAAACCGTGCTTGCAACTAACATTTCTAAACAACATTTGACGATCCTTGTTTGCCTCGTTAATGAGGTTAATATAAAATTCTCTCTTCTATAATGCAAAAAACAAATGCGCAAATAAATATATTTGAATAAGCTTACATTAATATTGCGTCGAACATATTGCTCCTACTTCTCGTCACTTAAAATAAACTAAATGGATTCCTGACAGTAACTTCCCCATCCAGAAGTAGAAGTGAAGAGGCTAACGTCACGCCATCTACCAAATTTTCAAGTCAATTATCACTATATGCAATCGAAAAATATTGCTGCAAGGATTTTAAGCCTCACACTATTAACAGCTTAAAATCACAGCACAATTATCGCCGTCATTCTATGCCCAGACCCACTGATCGATATTTCAACCGAGCACCTTCTCCTTTCTCTGACTAGTCAACAAACTGCTTAAAACCCACTCCAGGATGATAGCGAAAAGGAAACCTGGTCATTCATCGCCATTTTCGGGAAAATCGTGTTTGGTCACAGGCGCCACAATGGCGGTCGGCCTCTTCTTTGACGTGACCTCCGGTGAGAGTCTGTCCTCGGTACCAAGCACAGGTTTTGCCGCAGTAAAAACACCTGTGCTACCCTCCTCTGAGTTTCCGCGAGTTCTTCAGGGTGTCTGAAAACAGACGATTCAACGAATCTCTCAACTACGCTCAACAAATGACCGCAAGCCGCTTTGTATTTGCTTAGCATAACATAGTATTGTTATTTTTTTAGGAGGTTATGTACCTTTCAAGTCACTAAGCCACCAGATTACTCTTACCGCCTTACAGTGAAGTGGTTGGTGATCAATGGTACTTTTCATTTCAGCGTGGTGTTCTCTTCACAAACGATTCACTCTATTTAAACGTCTTTTCGCATAGCAGCTGCATCTGCCAGTGCAGAAGAAGTCGCATACAAAACAAATTGATAGATGAGTGGAATAATTTTCGGCTAGAACAAGAAGCTTGTTATATGGTTATTGCACAGCAGAGATATTGTAGAGAAAACTGGCTAACGGCGCTGAAAATAAACTAACGAACGTACACCTCTGCCATCTAGCAATAATTTTGAACGGTGGATAGATAAACAACTAAATTAATTAATAAGCATCAGATAAAAATTAAATACGAAAAGCGAGTTTGAAGCGCATTACACGCCACCTGCTAGTAACGGCATGCGTTTATGAAGGTAGCATAACGAGGACGGCAATGAGCTTTGCGATAGGTAAATAAGAAGTACCTAAAACTATTTTCTCATGACAACTCAATGCGGGTTAACTATTGAATATATCACTCTCACTCTGATAACGATGAATAACAAACAACAAATGCAATATGAGTTTAAATTAATAAAGACAAAGAAAGGTCACATAACCAATTTGCATATTTCTAAATATATATCGATGCGATATTTGTATTTTTACGGCTATTTTTTATTTCTTCTGGAAATCACTAAAACAGCAAAGCGCATCTAATAATATAGTGCCGAATAACGATCAAATAAAAGATAAAAAAAGACCACCATACTATATTTGCTTTGAAAAAAAAACTTGCTTTACCTATAATATACAAAGCAGAATACATATGTAAATCCATAGCTGAAATATGGTTATCTTTAACCACGACATTCCTTGACCATACTTCCCCAGAACAAAAAAAAACACCAACCAGGTCCAGGATATTACTGCTGGAGATGATCGTGATCCTTATCAGTCCTGCTCTTCTTCAACTTCTCCGCGAATGCGACCGTCTCATGCACTTTTACCCATCTCGACGCACTCCAACCCAATCAGGTACTTTTGATGATGCCTTCTCATCTAATAGCTCGCTGCTGATGACTCTGATATCTCGATGTTGGTTTCTGCCCACATGCTTCCATGTTTCCTCATGTTTTACCTTAAACAAATGCATAGAATACAGCTGGTAATAGAACGATAAGGCAGGAAAGCAGAAGAAAGGAAAAGAGTAGGGACTTTTCGTATCCTCCCCACTAACAACGAGAGGATTTTTCAAACCTCGTGAAGTCAATTTGCATTTACAATCACAATATTCAACTAAATTACTTTCACCGAAGATCATAATTGAAAAAACTGAGTAGGGAAGGTAAGAAAAGAACGCAAGAAATAATGAATATTTTAATGTTCTAGAATATATCGCATTGAATCACTATTCATTTCCACTCACACATACCTGATAACACCTGCTTTCTATTGTCATAACAACCATAACAGCAAATAAATCCTTGTCTAGTTAAGAAACAAAGGAGAAGGTGTCATTAACATAAAGCTAAACAATGTTTACGAATTTTCGGTTGATCTTGATTTCCATACCTGTTCCAATTCTCTTCCCTTCATCACAGCAATACACAACCGATGACACCTTCGAAATTTGTGGTACCAGAGTGGTTGCTTCAGCCTGAAATGTATTGTTATCGTCATACTCTACTTTGAAGAACATGGGATGCGTCTGGAAAAGAGAGGCTACTTCATCTACGTCACCAGCTCCTACTGAAGGAAGAATATTGATGTTTTTATGACGTAGAGCCAGTTGCCTGTCTAACCACATGTAATCATCTCTCCTACAACATACCATCCTCCAACTGAAACTGAAACAGCTGGACCGCGAATTCTTGTTTCGAAGAAAACAAAGAAATGTTGCTCAAGTTTTCTTTCTCAGCAGCTTCAGGAGGTACAGTAACAGTGCACATATAACGTTTCAAATGCATTTTAAAAAAATTTTCGCTCCAGTAGTGAAAGGCATGAATGGAGGGTGGAGAAAGAAAAGTGAGAACTCCCCTCTCAAGGCAATAGAGAGGAAAAGAGGCAATTGAGGTGTAAAACATCGAAAAAACAAGTACCATGCTAAAAACATCGAAAAAACAAGTACCATGCTTCGCCTGGCGATATCTCTCTTACTGCAATAAACCCACAAGAGGGAGAATAGCCTCGAGAAAACCATTCATGAAATAATATTCTGAAAACATACCAGCCGCTTGCAGAACAATACCAACTTCTCGGATAACGCTCTCCTCTCGCCCACAAAATACCGCAGATTCTGCGACGTAACAACCTATAAATATCCGCATCGGTCAAATGTTCGCCGCTTAAGTGCATTAAATATCCACTGAGCGAGAACCTTGACCATAGATGACTCTCCGTAACCACAAATCGCAGGTCTCATACTCTCTCCCCTTATCAAATCAGCCCCTTATCGTCTCATCAATTAGTTCTACCTACACCCTCATCTCAGTCAGATTCGAAACTCCACAACTATTCCCTTCAGCTTACAATAAAACAACTCGTGGAACATGCATTCATTAATGTTTTAACATATATTTTACTTAGATATATTTTTACTTTATTCTTGAAAAAGCACCTGTATCAATAACAGAAAGACTCCCGAGAGAGGTGACAATCATATCGGAATGTCCACTTAAATTAAGATGATCGTTGCTTACAGTATCCCAAAGCATAGAACCCCAACAACTAGAAAACTACATAACGATGACATAAACTCGGCTTCAATTTGTTAATTTTTGCACTTATATCATTTCCCATTTCCAGCACTTTCAGAAAAAAAATTGTTGTTAAAAATTATAAGGTATAAAGGTTTATTCAGAGAAGTTCCGAAGCAACAACCATCGATACCACGTACTCCCTCTCTATCGCCACCACCCCCTCCCCCCTTTCTCCACTCAATCAAATCCCATACTCTCTATTCCATGACGTTTCACCTTTGCAAGCTATCACCTCTTCACCTTATCCACATTCTCAATAAGAGGAAATAGACCTGTTTAAATAATCACATCATACTAAAATGGCAATAATAAATTTATCCTCTACAAACTAATGTCAGGTGTCAATTTAATGATATTCAAACAACAACAATAAAAAAATGCCGAAAGTAAAAATCATTCCACACAGAAAAAAGGGGCATTATACTGTCCCAATGCAAAAGATCCGAAAGTTTGAGTCGTACAGGGAATTTGGAAGATCGATATATATGAAGTCGGAGTGTGGAGTGGTTCTTAGAATCAAATATCCACAATACGCCTCACTGTTTACACCGTGAAATTCATCCGGAAGCGATAAAGTGCCTATCTTAATGCCTATTTCGAATTGATATAACGCCTACGGTTGAGATTCGCAGGAAAAAAACACACATTAAAGCAAACTCCTTATTTATTTAATAAGTCGTAATGCGCTTGAAATATATCTTTCAGAGCAACTTAAATTAGACTCTTTAAATTTCCTCTGCATATTTTCTGAGCGAATGCTTCCATGATGATTACTTAACTGTCTCCACCCTTTTCTCTCCCCACCCATCCCCCTCCCCTCCATATCCTTGGAATACCGTTTCATGAAAAATGCCCAGAAATTTGAAGCACATAAAAATAAGCTGAATTTTTCGATAGTTGGAAAACTTACGTAGAGCATCGCATCATTCCGCCCCTTGCCACTAGTCACTGATTGTCGTATTAAAGACTTCAAGTAATTCCGATCCAGAAAGTGATCACGTCTACAATGTAACGAACATTGTACTCACTTCTCAAAGTTCTTAGTGAGGAGTTCAAAAACACGGACGGAACCGAAAAATATATCAAAGAAAACGTAGCATTTCGTGAAATTCGAATATCCAATCATGCAAACCGAGAGAACAAAAAAAACAAACAACGAATAAATATGCTCCCGACTCAACTGCACAGAATTTCCAAAATTACTGCAACTCCGGTAAATCAGGTCCCAATGAACAATTGCGGTAACAACCGGAATCTTGAAATGAAACTCCACAGCAACTATCACTTCTGGAACTTTCCACTGAAATGATTTAATGCAATAAATAAATAGATAAATAAACAAAATAAACCAAACTTTTAGTACCAACTATTGCACACTTAACGATCAAAATTCACCACCTTTTTTCAGTATCAAAATCTTCATTCCAACAATCCGTTACAACCATTACAAACCTTTTCACTGCGAATGAAAGAAACATATACTAAAATTTCCCAACAATCACATTTCAAACGCTGTCCCACCGTTACTCAAAAAAAAACTTTTTAATATTTTTTCAATCTGAAACCAATAAACGAAATTATTTTTTAATAAGACCCCAACCGCAAACAACTCTTTCGATTGCTTGTCGCATCATACGTTGAGCTTATCCACTCACTCACCGATACAAACTCGTCCCTCGAGGCGGAATCCACGTGGAAAATTGTAATACTTTAAAAACAATTCATTTCACCATCACAAACCCATATGGGCTGATAGCACCTGCTCGCATGACTTATATTCAATCAATTAAACAGTCATGCTGTACTCTGAACGCCAAATTTACCCGTAAATATTTCTCACCGTCTCGGGTATGAAAAATCTCTATCTTTGCACTTTTGCATCAGCCCACACGTTACCTAAAACTGTTGTGAAAGATGGGTGTTTACTGCATTGGCTGACAAAGAGATTGAAAGACTCTGCAATGCAACTTATAAAACTATCAATAAGGATTCTCTCGGTAGCATGTAATTCCCCGTTAGTACCAATGCGATCACAATTCTCATAACACTAAAAGACCCCTCACCTGTTAATCGGGAAAGTAGCACCTTCAATACGGCCTCACTCCGATGAGCTGAATTCAGTAGGCAAGATCAACTCACTCTACAAATTCTACTCGCGTTCTTACAACCACAATGATGGGGCATCTCATAAATCTTAACGCACTTTCTGAAATTAGAAATGCGCCTACATGCCTAAGTCTTTAAGACCGATTTCTCCTCTAAAATTATTAAATTCTTTCAATTCCATCCTTTTACGAGGAAAACAGGTAATGAATCCACCACTTTTGCTACCACAATAAACTGTGAAAAATTCAACTCCATACGTTGTAGCTAAGCAACAGAAAAAAATCCTTTACACTACCATCCTATCATCTATCTTTCATTGCCTTGCAAGATTGTTCTGCGCTGTTTCTTACACGAATACCGTACCGAAAGATACCCAAGAGAACAGAACAATTACAGCTCTTAGAAAAAGGATGTATTCCAAATTGCTTGGTGAACCTTTATTAGTAACCCTACCTATACAACCCATTCCAAAAAAAAGAGAAAACTTACTGGTCCTTATTGCAGACTGTCGTTGCGCAATCGGTGTTAGCCGCATTGGACACACATAGCGTCTCATCTGGGTTACACTGTAGTGGCATCGTATCACATCTGGGGTCGTATGACTCGCATTTTTCTTCTGAAAATAAGCATCACCCTTAAGAAGACTGGTAAAAATTCATCGCGTCTATCCAACCACTATCCCCAACCCACTGGTTTTCAATACCTTTGTGAGTGGACTTTTATAAACGAATACTCTTCCTTTCCCTTTACTTCTTGAAAAACGAATCATTATTGAAGTTCTTTTCATGAATTTTATTTTACTTTTTCTCTTTTCATGAATGTTTATCGAGTTTTTATGAACCAAAAAATCCTTTAAAATTTTTTAAAAAGAATTCTTCTCAAACTGAACCCTATGGCGAAAATATCCCTGCTGCATTTTGTGTAAAATATTCTTTGCAAAGATTTCATTCAAAAATAAAAAAGCAATGAAACTAAGCAACTTAACGTAATCCTATACGAATTAAAACTCACGCAACACAGACCTTCCCTTATGCACTTTAAAGCTCACCAACTTCCAATTTCGATCAGCCGATTCAGTCACACAGTTACCTCCAAATTTTATAGCACTGGTTCAACTCTACATCAGAACATCTATGAAAAGAAGAAAAGAAGGTTTCTCCTTCCTTCCTAAAAGGGGTAAAAGGGAGAAGAAAGCGAAGAAACAACTTCTTATAGCACCACTCTCTCCCCCCCCCCCCCCCCCNTTCTTCAAAAACACAATGAATCACTACAGCAAAACCATGCTCTCGTAAACATCAAATGAAAAAAGACTAGCGAAATAACTTTCTTAGCCCGTGACACTCTTTTGAATAATGAACTAGTAGAAATGTAAAGGAATACATTCAAGATCATATTCTTCCCTCAAAAAATCCTAGAGTTAATGGCGTTCAGGAAAGCGGAGGGGGACGGGGGGAGGGAGGGTAGAGGAGATGGAACAATTATTTTTCTCCCCTTCTGTCTTGTTTACCCATCAAAGCGTGGCGAATCTTTTCGGCAAAAAATCGACTTGGTAGCTTTTCAAGGATAATTCTACAAGAGAGTATCACCGGAACGACAAGGAAATTGAAAAAGGCAAAAAAGTGACAACTTTAAATGAATCCTCAATATTTTGCTAGTGCCATTTCAGCTGATGAATGAAAAAACGTCACAACGATATGGAAAATTGTGTCAAAATTCACCAACTGAATGGGATGACGTCACTCAAACGCCTGATGCCAAAATCGAAATAAAACAGAACTCATTCCAACAAATCCTGACCATTAATTGAAACAATTTCCTGACGATACCACTTTCATTATCACCCATTCTTATTCTCCGTAATAAAAATAACCTCTAGATTTTACCACTTTATCCCCTCATCTCCCCTCCCCCTCAATAACGGCAAATTTCCTCCACGCCACCCACTCTTCCCAAATATGCAAAAAGACCTACAATTTTGTTGATCAGATCCGTCGCCACGTCCATTTCACGGCCACGTTTCCAAGATTTGTTTACAAAGTGGCCAGCGGTCCTGCATTTGAATTCCCGCAATCAGAGCATTCCATTAGCAAACATCTCTCTTATTACCCACTGGCAATTAAGCCAGAAAATTTGGCTATGAAACACTAACGGATGCTCCATAAACTTAAGCTTTAAGAAACACTATATGTACCCCGCAACAAGAAAGCGTCTTGTTCACGAAAAATTAATAAAATATGGAAGTGATCCCTTATAACCTCAAACATCAGCACAAAAATTACTATGCTCTATAAACAGTTGATGTGGTGTAGTCTATACTACTACAAACACTTATAAAACACGGCGTTTTTCTCTCTCTAAAATGTTTCCAAGGAAAACTGTCATCTGAATGATGCTATTTCTGAAATATATTTTAAGAAGCGACATCGTTTAGCTTTCCCACGTTTCTGCCCTATTTTTGAGAGCGAAAGAAATCGAGATGGAGTAAGCGGCTAGAAATGGCCTGAGGCCTGGCACATTCCATGAAAGAAAAAATTGAATGAAAGAAACATTCCAAACGTCAAAACATTGAAGGGAAAGCCGACAAAAGGGTGGCAAGATGGGAAAATAGATGTGCTTCTTCCGTCAGCCACGACAATTCACGCTTATCTCATAGATCAAGGTTCTTGCTTCCCCGCACGAACCATTGAAACGCATTTTTGCTTCAACTAGCTATCCATTTTTGCTCATATTTTTATATTTCTACAAACGAGTTTACTGAACTAGACATTCCGCCGCCCTATAGACTTGCCCTAACTTGTCCTTCTTTCCCCCTTATGGACGTGATAACTTAACAAATCTGTTCATGGCATTGCGTGAAATGTAATCCTCCCGGTATGAAATTCCTCGCCAAACTGATGCAATTCAGCTCTCACCAAAGCAAAGCGCCTTGAAAACTGGCATCAATGCGGATTATACCATACATTCCCTTGATTTCCCGCTGACTAAACTATATGAGCTGTACTTTCGATTTCCAGTAATGTTCACTAAGACATCTTTCAATGACAAATGTTCCTCACTCGATATGACGTTCAAAACATAGGAGCATGACGATGTGGGGGAGGGATGAAGGGGCGACAAGGTGTGGAGGAGATGGATGAAAGGAGGGGGGAGTGGGGGGGGGGGGAGACTTGTGGTGAATGAAGGCAAAAATCAAATCAACGAGAGATAAAAAGGTGAATAAGCTACCCCTTCCCATCTTCCATCTTCCATTATATAAGCTCACACACAATTAATTTCACTCTACAATAATGGCCCATACCAATACTACTTTATAAAAGACTACTCAATAAAAAAAGATTTATAAGCGAATAAAAAAAGGCATGATAGATACCTATGAACTTTACACTCTCAACGATTGCACTCGAAGCAATATCGAGAATTCATATGCTTCCGGTGTTATCATCTATGACATATCACATCTATTCTTAGCTTCGGAAAATGTTATCTGAATCTAAAGAAACACAATGATAAGGTGATAAAGTATACTGAATCGTCTGCAGAATCAACAACACCTCTGTTAAGATTCATAAAAAAGTGTCACTTGAGAAGGATCCTTTCTTCCTTCACACTTAAACAACCAGCAATTAGCAGTTCAAGTTTTCCTCATATGGTACTATCATATACGATTCGACTTCTAACAATCACAAAAGAATTTAATAAGTAAAATTATTTACTAGAAATTCCTAAACGATTTGAAAAGTCCAATTCAACTGATGCCTTCGGCCGATTGGAAATAATTCCGCATTCCACGCCTGAATGTCACAATCGCAATAACAGTGAAGTTTATAGAGAAAATTCATTCTAACATGAAAAGATTTGCCATGGCGGTTTGTACGCCATTCTACAGGCAATTACTATCATGTCTGAAGAGGTGCTGATGCTGAGGAAGCCGGTTTAACCACTCCCTGCCCTCCATTATGCGCACGTTTCCCAGATTTCATATGAAGGAAAATATGGTACAAGAAAATTCTGGAAGAGCTTACGTGGTCACTAACACGAGTCACGGTTGGCGCCTCGCCCTCTAGATAACCACAAACGATTTCATTCGAAAACCTCGCAAATAATTGTGCGTACAACCGACCTCCGCTAAACAAAGCTAGTTTTCAACTTGAGCATTTCTGCAAATACTATGTTACATTCAGTACAAAACATAAACCACTCGACGAATGGTTCTGTTGAAATGCTAATGAGGCTTCATCGACAAGTTTGGTTTGCACAATATTGTCACAGCAACCCGAAGTTTGTAAAATCTTGCCTTAACAACTAGATCAGCAATATCATTTTATGAGGACGCCCTTATATAAGATGAAAGAGCTCTAGCTAATCCTAAATGTGATTCGCAATGGTATGAAGTGATGCAACTTCACACAACGTAAGACTCTAACATAAAAAACTGTACCAGTTCAAACTCGGATTATTCAGCCTAAAACAGTCGCTTAAATACATCAATCCAACGATCACATTCCAGAAATTTGTTTTGCACCAATAACTCACCGATCTGACTCAACTGCTAATTAAGCACATCGACTGCTGAGAGAAATTTTCTGTTAATGGCTGGGACTGCTACGAACAAGATATGAAAGAGATGAGGTAAGAAGGTACCTGGGGCGGAAATGTCGGGCGAAGACTTGATTGCTCGATTATCCTGAAATTATTCCTAGTATTAGCGTTTTATTCACCACCATCTCACCCAACGTCAACTTCAATTCCACTCTTGTGATAACAAATACTTGAACGTGGTCAAAAATTGACTTGTTGCTGGTAAGTTCAGCAAACTTATCGAATTCTGCCTCCTCTCTTTCTCGATGCCTCCTTTTCGTCATCTTTTCGCCATGTCTGAAAAAATTTCAAGTTACCAACCTGTTTTCTTTTGAAGTCGCCGTCATCCCGAATCGCTTTTCAATATTTAGTTATTTTGGGGCGCGTTTCAACGGCAACCCAAACACCTGAAATTAAGGAATGCGTTGGTCGTCGTAAGGAAAAATTTCCAACTTGAAATGAGAATGTGGGAGAAACTCGATGCAAGTAGACTGGCTGGAGGAGAGCAGGAGGGGTAGGCGGAAAGAGGCATGAAGAAAGATGATCCGAATTTTCTGACCAGTTAAACACCGCTACAGATGCACTCAAATCCCTCATAGAGGGAAAGATGCATATAAGGAAACGGTTCAGGCACACTACCAAGAAGTCGTAACGCGCCGAAAGCGCTAAATTTAAAAATCATCAACCTGAACCTAGCAACCTTAACAACGTTCACTGCGATATCGGCATAACCTATGAACACATCTCCAACCTAGGTAACGTCCTGCAGATCAACTCGGGCCATAGTCGATAGGATCTTCCCAAGCAAAAAGAAAGTTGTCGACCCTGCAGTATTTTTTGCCAATTGCTTTACCGCCAAAGCAAGCTACAAATCACGGAATATAAATCTGAACATTTAACACATCCAGAGCATTAATAAATATCGAACCATTTTCTTAAATAAAAAAACTCTTTAATATTTAAAATTTCCTTATTATGATCTTCTCTGTAACAAACGATCCTATAACAACCACATCAATTCAACTCAAAGAGTGCCATCAACCCTAATTCAGCGAAAATAATAAATTGAAAATAAGTAACAAGGTAGTAAAAAAATTTGTGCAAACTGTGTTTATTGCGTAGTTAGTTTATGCATAAAAATGAAATCATCTATTAAAAAGGTGCTGATGAGAACCACTAAGTTTAAGAATCATTTAAGCCAAAAGAATAAAGATAATCGGCCTCTATGTGGTATAAGTTATTTACAACCCAACAATGTTAGTGTTCAACAACCTATTATTACTATAAAAGAACAATCAACCAAGCGATTTAACAGCGAACTCAATGAAAAGGATGATAAAGAATTGAAAGAGCTCAAGAAACATCTTCATACGGACTTCTGGTGTGTGCTTTCCGGGCATATCGGCAATGCCCAACAAAATCCCTCTTGATAAAAGAGATGCTAAGAAGCAATTTCCGAAGTCATCATTACAAAAGAATATCATTTCAAATAAACTATCTATTTCCTTTATATACCAATCTCAAGCAAAACTTTCTTTCCTTATTGCCTAGCCTTAGGTTTTTAAATTGAAAATTCAGATTCTTTTTTGATTTACTACTAATAGAACCATAGGCTACACAATAAAAATAATATTACATTACTTATAATTTGTACGGGAATTACTCTTCTGCTTCCATAGAATCCAATTAACATCTGGCATCAATTACTTTTTCAATCAGAGAATGCTGCTGAAAATAGAGCACCAATTGTGAGATAATGAAAATAGTAAGTGTCACTCTACGTTTAATGTCGGATAAACGCCGCTTCATATGATCGAATCATTTCCACCCACTGCACCCTCCCCAAATCCACCCTCCATCCCCTCTCTTTTTCCAACACCCTTTATTAACAGCAACCTACATATTGCAGAAGCTAACAAATTGACTAGATAAAAATAAAAATATTCAAAAAAAATCTCCAAATATTGGAAAAAATGCATGCGAGATATAGGTATTACCTTGTGAAAAGAGAAACTGTAAACGTGCGAAATATTTGTCCATTCTTGGAAAAACCTCTTCGTATAATTACTTAAACCTGAAATTGTTTCCCATATGCATTTCTTTTATTATGAATTTCATCGCTTCAGACGTAAAAACTGTCCATTTAGTGAATTTTGCATCTATTGAAATAGCTCGTTCATATTNGCGACGCTTCAAGCTGCTGGCAGAAGCAAAGACGCTGTAAATACAACATTAGAACAAATTGAGGGGTGAGATTTTGTGATGGCTATTAGGACTTTTACCTTTACAAGAATGCTTGGGAACAAAAACTTTTCAGCTCAAGTGAACTGTTGGGACCTTTTGTCGATCGAGAAAATAACTTCATTTCATAAGATTCCTTCACTTTTCTTGGGAATTTCGAGGATCTCCTCCCTTTTCTCAAGCCCTCTTCGCCATTACGCTGGGGCAACATCCCACCTCAATTGAAAAGGCTCAATATTCTTGTATATTTGACCATTTGGAAATACGGCATCCTCTAAAGCTAACTTCAGGATCTAAACGCTATTGCACCTCAGAAAACAAAGAAGTAGCAGGTGCATCTGTAATACATAACGTGACATTTCTACGGGCTGCATATCCTTCCCTCTCTTTAACAGCTATGCAGGTTGCATACCCTTCCCCCCACCTTACCTCCCTCAACAGCATTCCTAAACGAAAACAATTATGCCATTTGCGCCAGAAAAGGAGAAGATGAAGTGCTGATGACAGGTCATGTGTATAAGAGATGGAAAATGGGTTAGTAACAAAAAGATGTGCAAAAGGAGGAAAACAGAGTGACCAGAACAGACTACGGTTATACGCCACACATTTCAATGATATGAGACATGGTTGAGACTTCATCTAAACCGATAAAATATGACAAATAGTGAAACAGTTAACTTCTCAAAACTCATTAAACTTATTCAATCCTCGAAACGCAAAACTCTGATCGGTCATGTCCTCTGTGAATATCACACATTAATGTGAGACGTATCTTAATAAGAGGATAATTTGGAACGAAATTTCTCATGACAATAAGCTACTTTAAAGACTTACATCACGTGAAGTGCCATTAACGAAGCGATGAGGTATGTTTCGCTGCTTCCGATGTGACTGAAAACGATTTCAATGAATAATCAGACAATGACTTTTAGAAATCCCCAGATAGCACTCTTATCTAAGCATTTTTATGCAAGGGAATCAGCAAAATTTTATTCAGCAATTACAACAGAAGAACTGGATTCAAGATATGATGAGAAAGCTATTCCTTTTACAGTTCGAGACTGCTATAGAACTTGAAAGTTTTGAGCCAGATATTTACTTTTAGACAAACTTTTAGACGATCTGTATTTTTCGCACTACATATCAGCAAAGCCTTTCGCCTCTCGCCCTTAATCTGGGCGCATCGTTTTCTACACGTCACTGAGTGGATCGTACTTTCGACGCTCGTAACACGTTTCCTATCGCTCAGAAAGACAGCTCCCAAATGTTCACCAACGCGGCCGTTACTTGAACCTTAAAAGTAACAGACGAAATACCTTATCGGGTCGATAACTGAAGGAACTCTTCGTTTTCATTGACCTCCTTTGCAATGGATGATCTGCCTCCACTTTCGGTTGTTGATATTTTGCGACCACATTGCTGTACGTCACTAAAACAATACAATAAATAATGATTCTGCATCATTCGAAAAATGTGATCAGCAACATTTCAAATATATGAATGTCCGTTGTTTACTTTTTCGAGCTTCTATGATTTTATCAAGCAAATAAAACATGTCGAAATAGGTACTATATTAAGATAGTAATTAAACAAAAAATCGTCCTACCCGTAACTGATAACTTATGCGCATGGTGCTTCAATGAAGTGATCAACAGTAGACTCTCACTATTATTCATGACCATGGTCACCAGTGATAACGAATAACAGTAGTTCACCCAACATATTGTACGCGCCTTCTTGATTATGCGATGACAAAGCAATTAATGAACGCTGTTTAGTTCCAAGAAATATTTCCTTTCGATTTCGGCAATTGCTTAAAAATAGGTCGCACCTCGGACCCCACTAACGGACAATGTCTCCACTTGTAATCAAAACAGCGCTAACACCTCAGTTTTGACAAGATTAAAGTTTGTCATTTCTTTTGCTTTGCATTTTTACTCTACAGCCAACCAACAAAAAATACTTTAGTTTACAAACAAATATACAGAAATGGGAAGGAAAGAGGGCTGCGGGTTTCGCATTTTATAGCATTACCTCACATAAACAATAATCAGTAATGGATAATAATCATTACTGTGGTCGATGGTCAGCGAATTTTCGATCCGCTCGCATCTTTGCTTCTCTTATATTCGTCCACTGCTTTGTGACGTTTCTAGAATGAAAAACTCCCTCTAATTCTTTTTCACTTTAATACCCTCAGTAATAATTAAAATCCGTGGAAATAAAAATACTGATATTTTTAACAGGTAACAAATACTAACATTTTCATAGTTCCACTTCAATTTTCTATGACATTTTTGTGAATGTCCATGTAACGCACTAGTATATTACCTTTGCCAAATTCATAATGACAACTATAATGACAACATTTAACCTCCTTCTGCGTCTCTCACTTCCCTTCCCTGTTTTTTTGAGAGGAGGGGGGAGAAGGGGTAAAGTTAATCTGTTCTCAGTTACCGGTAATAAATTCCACTGATACAGCATAGGCCGCTGTAACGACAACATTTAACCTCCTTCTATGAATGAAATTTAATCATTATAAGTCCGGAATGTTCCAAATAAAAAAAGCTAATTTCACTTAAAAACGGCTTTGCAATATATCGCCTTTTCCACTTATTTTCTCAAATATTTGACTAAATTTGAATTGCCACGTACACAAATCTTTTAATAAATATCCAAATTTGTAAAAATAAACAACGGGAACGAATATGGGTTTAGTAAAAAAATGGTGAACGCAATGCAAATGCAAGTACTTTTCTGTCGCTCAATTAATTCAGAATCAACTTGGTTTGAAATCTGTTTTGAGAGCAATTCGAACAAAGAATTGCTATGATTTGTATCTTTTGAAAGGAAGTTCAAAAAAAATTTTTTTAGAAACAAAAATGGATAAAAAATTTATTATAAATTATAAGATTGCTAAGTATAAAATTAACTACGTACAGTATGACCACTTGCAATAACATGTCTCTTCTGTTCGGGTATTTTCTAGCAGCAATTGATGAAAGTGAGTCTTTCAAATTTTTTGTGAATATTGCTCTCATTTGACATCTTTCATCATCCCTCCGCTCTTATAGTCGATATACGCCTCTTTCGACTATTTAAAAAGTCAAAAAAATTTATGGGAGAAAAGAAAGAACAACACATCCATTTCAACGATTGGAACTGAGCAATGAAGCAAAGTTAAAAACGAATACCTAAGAAACAGATATAAAAGGAATAAAAACTATCCAAAATGCCATAGAAGACATTCAAGAAAAAATTATTCAAAGTACCAACCCGGACATCAAGTCGACAGAAGTTGATGAGTTCCTCGTTAAAAAACTCAGAATATGTCCGTTGGTTGAGATTCTCGTACTTATGCGAGTCTATATTTTCCTGAAAAAAAATCTGGAATTACCAAATCGATGACCAGTGATTTCATCACAGAGCGGCTGCTCGGAAATCAAGATAATCAAGTGAAGGGATTCTACGATTCACAAAAATCTACGCAATTTTGCTGGATGTTTCAGAAGACCTTTCACTTCATTAAACACCAATTATTACGAAATAACTAGGCAATCGAGTTAGCAAAAGATTACGCTAAGAACACCACAGAAATTGGAAGATACATTAGTTCGGATGTTGGAAGATGCGTTTAAGGTTTGCTGGTATTTGGCCATGGCAGTTTTCAGTGCCAACGTTTTGAGCTAAATGTCGGCACCTTCCTAGAAGAAATGAGAAGCCGACATGCAAATTTCCCATCATTATGAATACCTCTTTTCATGGAAATTTCTTGCGTGTAAGCTCCTAACTTCTACCCTCCTCTGCGGTGACAAGTCGCGGAAAAAGCGGTATGTGAGATCTGAATGAACTAAAGAGAAAAACGAAGTGGAAAATTAAGCATCACAGCAGATAAAACATCGTATGAAAAAAAGTAAAAAACTGAAAAAAGGGAAAGTGATTTAAACACGTTCGAAGACTTAATTGCGAAAATTTTTTAAATTGACGGTTCTTTGCTAATAAGGTGGGCAACAGCTGTCCAAAAATCTAAGCATTCCAATATCTATTAAAGAACTTATATGAATTTTTACTTCTTTTTAAAAAAAAAACTATTCTTACTTCTTTTTAATCAATAACGAATGAATACCTCTTCACATCGCTGCCTTTTGTCCTCATTCAATACTTCTCTCATCCAACCGGTTTTAGCGGTCTTTTTTCAAAGAGTTGCAGAGTACCCCTCAAAAAATAGGCTGGGGCCTCAGACGTCTCGAAGGTGGATGGTCAATCGGTGCCTTTTGAAGCGATTTTGGATGCCGAGTCAAAGAATATAGTTGGGCACCTTCATTCAACACAGGGGACGTCAAAACATTTGAGGACTTGATGCCTTTCAGCTGCACGTTATCTCCTCAAAAAATTAAGAAACTCACAATGCCGGTTGAAGCGTGGAGGCTGGAATGCGAAGTATGGAACTATTCCAGTCAATTTGCCACGCCTTCGATATCGAACGCTCGGAGCGAGATGACACCTGAAATTCAAATAGCATACTTTCAAATTCCAGTATTGAAACTGAAGAATGCATATCGATTAACACAGCTAATTTCTTTGTCCATCCAATTTTGCTTAACATTATGAATTGTATAGCTGAATATTGAGACTCATATGATACGCTCATATGCAAAGAGAACTACTAAGAAAACTGAAATAAAAATTGCATTATTTGATTTTACCCATAGATGTGACTATGTGCAACATTATAAGAGCACTCGGTTCTCAAATGTACCACTTTCATGACAGGGAGAATATTCTTTAGTGCGAACCACAATTTGCTCAATAGAAACGATACCTATCCGGAACAATCCCACAGGGCTATTGAAAGATCGAATAACCTGAGAGGGGAGAACGGATCAATGCTAAATAATGGAATACTCAAAGCAACTATTCTGAGCAACCTACATCGATACTGTCCATTGTTTCTGTACCGAACGATCGATTGCGTTCGGATCCCGACTATCACTTCCAATAGGAATTTCTTGATCCTTCACATACATGGGTGTTAGTCATATTCTTATGAAACACATTTAATTTCTAAGCCTAAAACTTAAGGAATCATCCGTGAAGTCGAACAGGCAATTTCGTGATGAGAAGCGAAAAAGAACATATAGGCTAAAAGACGCATAACGGCTGACCGGCTCGAGTGGTTCTGCGATAGGCACCAGCACGGTTTCTTCAGCTGCGCACAATGGACAGCCCAGCTGGCAGCCGTGCGGTGATTCGATGACTATCCAACACGCGCAGACCGTTTCTCCGCCTCGACACCCCTTCTGCCTCACCGCACATCACACGAACACGACCAATACTGAATGCTACTGCAGAAGGCAGTGCTTATATAGGCGCATCATTCGTTACTTTACAGCCAATATGACGTTTTGCATCGTAATAAAGATCATGGTCATACGCGGCGCGATCATTTCCACGCGCGCAAGCGTTCGTCCTCACTCGAGCAGGGCCGTTCCATTCGATCTAACGCTCTACTTTGCATCAAGAAAAATCGTTGCGATACAAACCAACATTCAAAGTAATGCAGCACTAAAACTTGAGAAATGCCANCGACTACGTGAAAAGATGTGAAAAAAGTAAGTAAAAAGGGTAAAGAAACATTCTACTTATCTTTCCATCTTTCAATACCTCTCGGGACGATCACCTGAAAGTACTAATTCTTCATTCAAAGTGGAAATTCGATGATTTCTCGAGAAAGATATATAGGAAGACACGACGTAACCATTTTGACATGATCTTATT